>BQNB010010992.1:0-61901 GCA_026074375.1 Tanacetum coccineum
ATTTGTAAAACATGCATATGTTTCTCACCCCAAAACTTGTAAATCATTAAAATGTAAAACGTGGGGCTATGAACTCACCTTGAGTGAGCATATATCAAGTATATCATAGAAAATGCGTCACGGTAATGATCGAGTGCAACCTAATCCAATATAGGTCGTATAAGTACTAATCACTTTGAGTAACTCCTACCATATATAATTCTATATAGCTACATCACCATCTAATCGTTTTAGTGAAATCATAATTATAAAGTGAAAACGTTTATAAATATACCTTTTTGTAAAAATGACATAACTTTATCGTTTTAGGTCTGTTTCTTACGTTTCTTACGTCTACGCTTTCGTATTAAGACGACGTATCAAAATATGACATTTTTGTATTTCATGTCCTCTGGTGAACTGTGTATGAGTGTTTGCAATTAATACCAAAGGATGATGTGTGTTTGCAAGTCGTTATGCTCTAAAAGCATTGATGTCTTGTTGAGTCGACATTGCAAGAGTGATGTGAAATGATAAGAAAGGATCGTTTTAGTGATTAATGGTTTGGAATACACGGGATTTTACAATTCTTTATAAAACCGTGAAAGTAAGTTAATATTTCACGAGATTTTACAAATCAAAGAAAAAACCGTATAAATCACCTAATGAGAATTGTATAATTCACCCAAGAGAAGTGTATAAAATTCCAAAAAAACGTATAAATCACCTAGGCTCAAGCGTATAAATCGCATGTGCGTATAAATCGCATGTGCGTATAAAACGCCTGACCAAGTGTATAATTCGCCTGACCAAGTGTATAAATCGTCTGACCAAGTGTATAAATCGCCTGACCAATGTATAACTCGTCTGACCAACATATAAATCGCATGACCAAGTGTATAAATCGCCTGACCAACGTATAACTCGCCTGACCAACGTATAAATCGCCTGACCAAGTGTATAATTCTCCTAAACAAGTGTATAACTCACCTGACCAACGTATAAATGGCCTGACCAACTGTATAAATCGCCTGACCAACGTATAACTCGCCTGACCAACATATAAATCGCCCAAAAATGTTCGAAATTCAAAAGTCAAAAATCACCAAAAGACTCATTTTTTGATGTTTTACTCGATTTTTCTTGCACAACTAAGTATATTAAAGCTAGGAGGACCTTAAAAATCCAAACTTTAATATTTTTAAAAAGAAAATTTTGAAATTAAGATTTTAGTACAAAAACCCTCTTTTTGAACCAAAGACCTTAAAAAGATCAACCTTTTGATGTTTTTTCAAGGATTTTCTTATACAACTAGCCTCTACAATGATCAAATAACAAGAAAGATGCAAGCTTTATGGTTTTTGAACACACAAATAAACCACTTTTTGTGTAATGTTTGAACCAAATTGAAACATAAGATAAAGAAAAAGAACAATGATCACTAATCACTCATTGGCTCTTGATACCACATGATAGGATATCATTTCATCTCCTCAAAACACAAAATAAGAGAAAATCTTAGAGAGAGAAAGAACTAGAGAGAAAAAGAAAGAAACGGTTGATTACTAGGATGAAAGAAAATGACAAGTAAATATGAAAGACAAGAGATAAGAGTTAGAAAGATCAAACCACAACACAAGGATTTATAGTGGTTCGGTAACGAAGCACCTCTTCTCCCTACTCCACTGCCCGAGCACCAAACTCGAGAGTTATCTTCACTATGTCAACAAACTCCCTTTAGGCGGATAAAACCGTACACAACTTTTCTTACACAAATTTCCGACACTAAACGAAATATCGAGTTCTAATCCTAGCTAGAACCAATCTATCACAACTCTTGTATGCTAATCACACAACGGTTAAGCAAACAACAACTCACACACACTTGCTTCACTACACAACTTCTCTCGCTTCAACTACTTCACTTTGCATTTACCACTTCACTATGCTCATACTACACTGTATTGCCTAGACACTACTACATCACAACCATTCTAACACTACTTGCAAAGATCACCCTGATCTAACTATACATACAATAGATCACCACAATCTAACTATTATACACAAACACAATACATACCTTTACAATATACACAAATGATTTACAAGATCTAACATAATTCATACACTACCAACTAAACTATAACACTTGTTGAACTTGATAAAATAACATTATAATTAAAGAAGTATTCTTCGTCTTCACTTATGGAATAAGCTTGATCACTTGGAAACAAAGCTTTATGATTTAAATTGATCAAAGGAATAAAAGAGAGTATAACTGATTTAGAACAGAAAAAGTGTGGCAAAAGGTGAGAAAACACAATGGGGAATAGTCCAATGTTTATAGGCAAGCTGAGCTTTCTTTTTCTCGAGCGCCCCCCCTTAAATAGGGTGCTGTTCCCTTAATTATTACGGAGACCGCCCTTGTTAATTAAGTGGCCGCGCGCCAGCCTCAGACCGCCCTTTTTTTGTCCTTTTATGGGATGTGTTTTATCGAACATTTCTAGCCATTTTTAGTAGACAATTTGAATCAAAATGTTTTTGGTAAAATATATACAAATATTTTGTACCATTTTATAAAAAAAGTGAGGTTAACAAAAAAATTTCTTTGATCATGAAATGCATGAAGCATATGTTTATTCATACCTTTAAGTGATTAAATTTTCAAAATGAAAATTTACTACTAATTACTTGTTTACAAATAATTTTTCATTAATCGTTTTTACATTTTGTGATTATCAAAACGTAGAGAGGTCGAAAAATATTAATAATGTTTTTAGGCATTATTTCTATCAACATAGGTCTTTTTCAAAAACCTAGACTATAACTGTTTTTGAAAAGTTTTTGCGAGTCTTTCACCGTTGTCCGATATCCGTGCGCGCATACTTTCTGACCCTGTTACCCAAAAATTCTAGCCTAAAACACACGATCCAGAGGTCGGGGTGGATAAAAGCGAAAGATAGCCATGTTAGATTAATAGAGAGAAAGGGAAAGATGTGTGTGTGTTTTCTAGAGAAAGAAACACACACACTTTATAAAATACAAATGATATCCTTACCCCTCCATGGAAGTATGAAGGGGGTTATATAGGCGTGTGACACCATAACTATCCTAACTTGACATTAATATGTCCCCTTAACGTCAACGCCTTCAATTCTAATTAATCCTATAAGTACTACCATAGTTTAAGGCTAACAAATATACGATCAAAGAGTGTTCCTTTAATGGAGTGTTCCTCGGTAGATCCCTCCGGTTTCTGCTGGAGCCAAGAAACGAATATACCTAACACTTACAAACCGCATTAAAACTCCATTAAGAAACAACGTTGGTCAGTCCTTTGGGTATTGCCATAAAGAATTCCATATAACCAGTTTGATAAAAATCCAATTCAACGTGTCTGAGAAATCATTTAGACACATTGAAGTTATCCTAGATTAACTAAAAAGCTCTCCCCTACAGATATGCACCGTATATCAAAAGAGTTGCACATGCGAGGTTTGGGAAACAACACTTAGTAAATTTAGATCATATCGTTATTAATCCGATTGTAATCACATTTTAATCATTATCCCCCCCCCCCCCCCTCAACAAATGGCATACTTTTTACTCAATTTTTGACAATTAGTAAATTAAAGACAAGTTAATGTCTGAAATTCACATAAGCCTAACTAAGTCTTGGGAGAACAGGAGAGCATGCAGAATAAACTAATTATTATACTCCCTCTCAATTATAGAATAAAATGAAAACTTGGAGTGGGAGTTTGTTGAGCACATACTTTTGAAAGAATTTGAAATTTATCTTTTTGAAAATATCTTGAAAAATTATGCCCAACAAGAAAATGATGTTGTATGTATCATATTAAGTATCATTTCCTTAGTGCTTCTCTTGAACATTCAAAACTTTGAATGTTTATATGACATTGCTCAAGACCGAGAAGATATAAACTTCTCGTTGTTTAGGATAAATGTACATAAATGACTCATTTTCTTTCGTTGGAACCGATCCTAAGCTGACATTTACTTAGAAGATCGTAGAGAAAAAAGGGAAAGTACACGACATGTTTTGAAAGCATTTGAAACTCTCGCTCGAACTTCATTTATTCAACCGTGTTAATATTAATCAACATTTCTAGGTGCGCAAATATTATCGATTGTCGAGAGACATGTCGGAGAAGATTATTTTTGTATTTTTGAAATTTTTTGATTTTGTATTTTGCTTTTATTGGTTTTATGATTTTATATTTTTCTTTTCTGATGAATATTTACAGTTGAGTAATGTTTTAGACACACAAAAGAAGATATGAGAGGATGTGTCTAAAAGCATTAAAACTTGGTTTCCAAAAAGCTCCCCTTCAAAAATTGCTCCACTTATAAAGAATGATTCGAATTTTAAAAGTGACATGAGGAGGGAGTGTTGAACACTGAATTTTGAAAGATTTTGAAAATCTTTTTGAAAAATTCATGAAAAATTGTGTTCAACGGTTTTGAAAACAAGAAGATTTCTCTTCTCTTGAAGGTAAAGCGCACTGAAGCGTACACTCCCCTTTTATCTGAAGTTCAGGTTATGCACTGAAGTGTACATAAGCCATTGGCCTGGAGATTAGAGAACAACAATCAGATAGATAGAAGTATGTTGTTTCCTTAGTCTTAATAACCTGCCAAGAAGAGAAGCAGAATTTGAAAACCCTTTGCTTTAAGGTTTCGAGGGATTAGAAGTACTTGCATTGTCACACACAGATTTTTCAAACTTATTCTCGATGTTACTGGATGCAGTTAATTTTCCACACAGGGCAAAAATTCTTCCAGTTGGAATCCACCTAAGACAAGTTCTAGGTTTGCTAGGCCTAGATGAAGCAAGACTTCCTTTGGACCCTAACTCCTTTGATTTCTTGGCATTTGCTTATGTTTCTTTTGATTTTCACGTATTAATACATTGGCACTTTGGTTATCAGCATGAGAATTCATGTCATTCACATAATTAAGCACACAAACATCATGATTGGCAGTAACTAAACATTGCTTACACATAACACAAACAATTTCAGATTTAGCATTTCGGATGGCAAGTGTAATGTTATTACATTCAGATGACATATGTTTCTGATTCGAAGAAGACTGTAAATTCCTATGGTTTTCTTCTATTTTCTCTAAATTATTCGAGAGGCAACTACTCTTAGACTTAGATGGAACCCTATCAGTATTAGAATTGCTCCTAGGATGTGGTCTTCTAGTCTTAGCAGTGTTGTTTACTCTGGTAGAAGAAAAATAGTTTGAGTTAGAATTAGCTTGTTGCTTATGAATAACATTTGGTTGTGAAATAGTGATTGGTTTTATCCTAATGCTTGTTTTAACGGGTTTGTTAGGAACAACATTATCTACCCTAGAGGTCTTAGAAGGGTTAGTCCTAAAGACTCTAGGGGCAATCACATTAATAGTTTGCACAACTTTGGATTCTCGTATGGCAGGTGTCGAGTTTGAAGTGACTGGTTTGGACAAAGCATTCGTCTTATCAACTTAGGGGAGAACCGAGGATTTTGGAAAAGGAGTGACAAAATAAAGTTTTAGTTTATAAGAAGAAGCAAGTGGTTTTCCCAAGAATGATTGCTTTGTAAATATAGTATTCGTTCTCGTACCTTTTGTTGTGCCTTTTTGTTCAGAAACCTTATAAAATAACTGGTTTGGCAAGTGTCGAGTTTGGCTTGCACAACTTTCGATTCTCGAGTGGCAGGTGCCGAGTTTGAAGTGACTGGCTTGGACAAAGCATTCATCTTATCAACTTTGGGGAGAACCGAGGATTTTGGAAAAGGAGTGACAAAATAAAGTTTTAGTTTATAAGAAGAAGAAGATGGTTTTCCCAAGATTGATTGCTTTGAACACAAAGTTATTCGTTTCTTGTACCTTTAGTTGTTGGTCTTTTGTCAGAAGCCTATCAAATAACTGAGGCTCTTGCTTAGCATTTTCGTAAATTGTGTCATGTAATTGTTTTTGCAAAGAGTCAATTCTTGATTTGGTCTGAGCTTGTGTCACTTAGATAGAATCAAACAGGTTCATGTATGTTGTCTTAAGATGTTCATTTTCTTTTTCATAACTCCGAACCTAAAATTCTAGTGACACGTTCTCATCTTTAAGTTTCTGAGACACCGAATCAAGGGTATTTGATGCACATTGAGTATCACTACTCTTACCCTGAAATAGTCCAAACTAAGCTTGCACCATGTTCGATCTTTTGTAATCGCATGTCATTAAAGCTTTATCATATGAAAAATCATGTCGTATTTGCATTCTCACAGATTTGTGTACCAATTATTCAAAGAGATTAGCGTATTCTTTTTCCTTTTTAATAATGTAATTTTCAAGTTTTTGTTTCGTACGATCAAGCTCAGTTTGGAGATCAGTAACTGCACTTCATGAGTAAGCAAATTAATTAATCATAGATCATAACAATTTTCATCAGGGTTACCATCAGTTTGAATCCAATTGAGTCATAGACGGGAACGTTGTCAACTGAGTTCCAGAATGTGGATACTTGCTGCAATGTAATCCTCTAGGAGTGCAGTTTCACTTTTACTCTCTTAGTTTCTTCATAAGCATCTGTAGTAGCCATGAACTTAAATTCCTCTTGAGTGCTTTGGATCCCTGCTTCTTCCTCTTGAGCAAACTGCAACTGTTGCTGAAGATAAGCAGCATCCCATTTCCTTAGCTTTACTGTGCAGTTGCTGGCATAATGACCCTCTCCTCGACAGTTGTAACACCTTATCGGATTATCATTGATACCATTACCATTACCCTTAGCCGGTGCTGTTACAACATTTCCATTCCTAGACTGATTTGCAATTTCCGGAACAACACTAAGCCCATTCATATTTTCAACAATCTGAATACCCGGATTCTAAACTACATTTTTCCCAACCTCATTCCCATCATTCTACACTGCATTATATCTCACCTAATTTCCAACATTGTCATCAACCATTTGCAACTTGATGTCTTGGCTCGTGTTCATACCTGGTTGTGTAATCTGACTGTTGCGGGGGATTAAGGAACTTCTTTGGTTGTTGTTTGTTAGTATGGCATTGACTTTAAATGCTTTAGCAATTAAAGCAAGTGCCATGTTCATTGTAGTTGTGGGATCTGATCTATCTTCGGGATTCTGCATTGGTTTTCCTTTTGCTTAATACAATCATTGAATGAATACTCGTTATGATTTGATTTGTGTTGTAACAGGATCATGCCGCCAAAAGCTATGTCTGAGGCTCATATGCGCAAGATTATTAGAGATCAAGTTACCACATCTATGAATGAATTTATGGCAAATATGAACCATAGAGTCGGTGGTGCTGGAGTCGGTGGTGCTGTAGTCGGTGGTGATGGAGCCGGTGGTGCTGGAGCCGGTGGCGCTGGAGCCGATGGTGCTGGAATTGGTGGTGCCGGACCAGTAGAGGCCGAAGTTACTGGGTGTACTTACATGACATTCATGAAGTGTAACCCACACCCTTTTAAAGGCACTGAAGGTGCCGTGGGATTATGTCAGTGGTTTGAGAAATTGGAATCTGTGTTTCGAATAAGTGACTATAGGGAAAAGGATAAGATGAAATTTGCAACTGCCACTCTCCAAGGTCGTGCGTTGACTTGGTGGAATGGAAGAACTGCTTCCATGGGTATTGATGCTGCTAATGGTACTCCATGGGCTGAAGTAAGAAAGTGGATGACCGAGGAGTTTTGTCCTCGAAGTGTGTTGCAAAGACTGGAGCAAGAATTGTTCAACTTAAACTTAAAAGGGACTGATATTGATAGGTATACAAACCGATTCCATGAACTGGCCCTGTTGTGTCCTAGAATGGTGGAGCCTGAGCAGGTGAAGGTGGAGCAATACATTCGTGGATTATCGAAGAACATACGTGGTGATGTGACCTCGTCGCAACCAGCTACTATTGATCATGCTGTCCATATGGCTTATCAGCTTATGGGACAAATAATCCAAGATAAAACTGATGAGGTTCATAAGGGTGAAAAGAGAAAAGGTGAAGGAGATCGTGGTGACAACTGACGCGACTACTACCGCTGACAAAACTAAAGAAGGGCTAATGCTGGAGCCATGACCAATGTTGTACCAAATGACAACGAGGTTTGTCTGAAATGCAAGAACAAAAAGCATAATGGGGATTGTTGGAAGTGCGGTAAGTGTGGTAAGTTAGGGCACAAGACTGCTGCTTGTAGGTGCTTCGACAAGAAAGATGTGAGTTGTTTCAATTGCAACAAAAAGGGTCACCAAACGAAGATTGCTTGATAAATGCTTAATTGTACATATTAAATACCCGGGATTTTGCCAAATAAAAGCCAGAAAATGCCAAAAGAATAGAAAAATGTGTGCTTTTGTGATAATTGTGCAGGAAAGGATAAAAAGGACAAACAAAAGCAAAAACAGTCAAAAACCGACAAAGAAACGGAAAAGACAAGTCAAGAGTGAAGACGGGAAGCCAACAATCAAAAGCCGGATCAGCCCGATACAGCAATAAAGGAAGTCAAAGCCCAAAATAAAAGCCAAGGACCAATGTTGACAAGTGTTCAAAGTTCAAAGGCCTATTTAGAAGTTTTGAAGTTCAAGGGACCAAATTTGCAAAATGTGGAAAGTGTTTTATAAAAGGAAGAAAAAAGAAATAGAAACACAAGGGCCGGAAGTGTTAAGTTTGGAAGTTGCTTTTACACTAAGAAAGGGACGGGTGAAACGCAGGGACCATTTATGCTAATCTTCCAAACATTCAAACATACACACACGCGGCTTAAACCCTCTAACAACCTAACTGAATTTCCCGCCAAAACTCTAACAAACCCAACCTGCCAATTTCCCCTTTCCCCGCTCCTCTACAACACCCAACCTTGTATTAAAACCTCCTCCACATCATATCACCCACGTGTCAACCCTCAATTGGTTCAAACACCTCATAAATCTCATCAAACGGCTATAAATCAACTTAAAATGATCAACGGCTGAGATTGAATGGAAGATTCAAGAAACTCTCACCTCTCTTCTTCATTTCTCTATAAATAGAAGCTTAGGGTTCATATTTTAAAGTTGTTGTTGTGTTTTAATTTTTAGTTTGTATACTTCAAATGATCGATGGTTGAGATTTAAAGGAACTCTCTAGACTCCTTTCCCTCTCTTCACCCCTCTTCTATAAATAGCAGCCTAAGAGTTCAAATTTTAGTGTTAATTTTTCTGTTTTACACTTTTACTTTGTAATTTTCGTTTTTAAGCAAATTAAGCTCTCATTTTAAGCATTTAAGCTTTTCAGCTCTTGTAAACATTTCCTTTTCACTTGTACTTATCAACTCTATTAATATCAATCTACTTTTAAGGTGTTTGTGTTTTTTGATTTAAATTCCAAATCGTTTTTGAAGAATAAGCTCTAAATAAGCTAAGTGAGCTTATTGATTCTTATAAGCTCAACATTAGTTAAATTTTGTTCATTAAGGTTTCATTTACTTATTCTTACCTATTCACATTAAAAAACATGATCACTTGATACTTTTGAGTTCAATTTGGGAAGCAAAGAGTAAATAAGCTCAAATTCAGCTTATTTTGATTTCTAAGGTTTAGAGGCTTGAGGAAGCCATTAGGATCACCTAGACTCTTCTACCTAGGATGACTAGTGTGAGAAGACTCTTCAATTTTCAGGTCACTTTCTCTTATTTTCATTTAAGCCAATTCTAGCTTATTTCACCTTGCTTATTTCCTTTAAGTTCTCATTAAAATCCTGTTCATTAAGTTTACTTAGCTTATAATTGTATTGTTTTCAGTCTATTTTAGCATTAAAAATTAGTAAAACTTCATTGCAACTTTTTCTGTCTTAAGTAATAGTAGAATGATTCATAGAGTAAGTAGCTTATTTTGCTTAATAAGGCAACTAATTTTTCATTCAACAAAGCTTCATTAGTATTATAATAGTAGAAGTAGCTAAAAGGTTTTAGCTGTCTTAGTCATTTAAAAGTTTTTAATCTCAATATTGTTTTTGGACAGCATCCCTTTAAAAGGAGTGTTTGTTAAGGCTAAATAGACTCAAAAAGTCAAAAGGCACTTTTGTCAAAACTAGCTCAACAAGTAGAATCGGGAGTATATAGCAAGCTTTGAATAGATTTTAGAAGTTAGGTTTTCATTTTACAAAATTTAGAGCTTAAAAATACTTGCCAGCACCAGGGCAAGTTTTACAGTTTAAGTAAGTTTGGATTTTAGGATTTTATAAGCAATTAAGGCTTATATTTAGTTAAGGCAATTAGAATAGCATCTAAGTACTTTGTTTAGAATTCTCAAGTTGAAGTATCACTTGCATATAACTGTCCTTGCAAAGTGCACCAGCAAGCATAGTGCATCAGCAAAGAACCTTCAATTTTCTCTTTGATATTCTTCTATTTTCTATGGAAACCTTGCAAATCTTTTTAGCTAGATGGATTTTAGATAAGTAGGTTAGCATACTTTCAAAATTTCAGCACTTAAAATCCAAAAACAAGCTGTTAAGCTTAGTCAAAAATAAGCTCTCAAAGCTGTTTCACTAAACTTTGCATTTTCCAGCCTAATTTTCTTTCTAAATGTGTTAAGCATAGGTTATTATTAGTTTAGATTCTTTTAACATACATCTTAATCTTCAATAAGCAGCTTTTAGTTTCAGCTTTTGTCAATTATTAAGCTCAAAATAAGCAAAAGTTCAAAAGTAGAAGCAAACTCATACTTTCTGTGATCAGCTTTTAGGTTCTTATTTTCTAGCTTATTCCTTGGGTAAAAGTGGAAAGAGCTTTTATTAAAGTTGTTAGGGTAAAGCTAATAAGCAACTTTGTAGTTTTAAGTTTTTACTAATTCTCAAAATTTAATAAGCCAAAAATATTAAATAAGCTAGGGTCTGTTTGGTTATTTTCTCAAACCTAAGGGGTACCCGTTTTCACTAGTGTGCAAATTTGCCTAACTTTGCCCGCCTACCCTGTTCTTTCTGTTATTACACTTTCTACCCTGTATTTTCTAGGTTGATAAAATAGATTTGAATTTTTAGAAAATAGTTTTATTAAATTAGGGTTTATAGTTTAATAAATCAAATTAGTGTTCAATTGATTGTTAAAATTTGGGGCTTTTTGCACCATTGTATTTCTGCACATTTTTAGTGTTTAAAAACCATTTTTCCATATTTTTCTTGTTTGATTTGTATTTTCTAGGAATTTAAATAAGTTTTAGTTAATTCCTTTTTCTTAGATAAATCATATAAAATAGGAAAATAGTTGAAAAATTAAAATTCCTTTTGCATTAATTTTCATTTTAAATCTAGTATTTTTGAAAAATAAAAGAAAAATTTTAGTGTTAATTTTTAGAAAAAGTTTATTTTTGATAAATCATTAAATCTTAGAAAATTCATAAAAAATTCAAAAATACATAAAAAATTCTAATTCTTTTTCCTAAAATTTTCATTTTAAATTTGTGATTTTTAGGTATAAAATTTGTTAAAAGTTGTGTTTTAGATTTTAAATTTCAGTTTTAGCTCGCGTTTTTACGTTCCGTGCATTTAAATTTCGCGCTAGTTAATTGTTTTTAATTCATGCTATTATATTTTGTAGTGTAATCAACAATTCAAAAGTCTTTTATCATTCTTGACTCGAATCCGAATTATTCCTAAATTCTCAATTCACGATTTCGTTGGGACACGACCCGAGAAAAAATACTTCCCGGATAAAAATATACAAATTGTGTTTTCTTTAGTGAGATTTTTACCTTATATTTCTCTTGGTTGAGAAGTATTTTGGAAAGAATTCTTACGAGATTAATACTATACGTATATAAATTTGACTACACCAAATTTTGGCGCCGTTGCCGGGGAAGTCGTGAACGATTGTTGAAGAATATTCGTTGAAGTAGAGTTTCGAAGATCCTTCCTTTGGAAGTTATTTTGCTATTTTTCTATAAAAATATAAAAAGTTCATTAATTCGATTCCTATCGAATTAAGTAAAAAAAAATATAATAAACATTTGGATACTAGCTATCCATCTTAAACCATTCCAATTAACAACAAAACAAATCGTGAAGTACTTGCGAGGTACGACGGACCTTTAAGTTTACAAACTATAAGGTGAGTTTAAGGAAAAGTGATAGCTACTCTCTAAGTAGTCATTGCGGCTCGCTAAGCTTTTCCGCTCACTTGTGCGTACTCTTAGAGACTTATCGTGAAGCTTGTAATAAACGATTACCAAAAATATTTTTGTTTTCATTCTTAATAAATACTTAAAAAATTTAATTTCCCCAAAAAGAATCTTCTCAATCTCAAATTCTTTTATGTATTATTCGGAAAAGCTAAAAATATTCTTCTTATTCCTCTGATTTGTTTAATTCTCATTTTCTTTATCCTCGATAACGTTTAATTCTTATGGCGCTTAATCGTTCAAAATCCCGTTATTCAATCAAAGAGTGTTCAACTTGTGGAAGTTGGTACACTAAAGAGTGTTGTTCGATAGGAAATCTCAAAGACCAAATCATTGTTCCTGTGTCCGACTCTTTTCAGCATTGTGCGGTTTGTGGAACCCCAGTCGATGGTCCGTATTGTCATGGATGTACTCTTATACGTACGAAATTTGAAAAAGATTTGTTTACATATTGTGTTGATAATGGAGTTTTCCAAAACCTTCAAGATACTCCCGAGTCATCCAATGACAATACCAACGTTGTTAATGCTCCTCGAGAGCCAAGCGTTGTTGATCAAGACGACCGTGTGATATTCCACAAGATCCTCCACAAATCGACCATAATTGTTGTTATGAGTGCGGTGATTCATTAAATGGGATTTTTTGTCAAAAATGCATTTGTGGATCTTGTGGAAAAGGTGCTCATTTCGGTTACAACTGTCCACCAAAAGACCCCATCATTTCTGAGCCAGAACCGTGCTATAATCGAAATTTTGATTGTTTTCCCACTAATTTCACAAACTCATCCGACAACATTATTATTTTGTTGTGAAACTGTGGGTCCTCCATGAGACTTATCCAATGTCAACCGATGACAAAGAGTATTTTTATCTCATTCTTCCGTTCGACCATTTCAACCCCACAGTTTTCGATGTTTAATCATACTCCCCCAGTAGCATTGAAGAAATGCTACATGCTCAAACGGATCTTAAGAAACTATGCAAAACTTCTTGAAAAGTATGATCACATACCTCATAATGTAAAGAGCATCAGCTATGCTGTGCGGAGGAGAAGAAATTTTTTGAAAATCAAACAAGTTGTGGAATGAGGAGCAAACTTCAACCGAAGTTTTGCGAGTATTGTTGGCAAAGAATCTTCTTGAGGATTACAATTCTAAATGAAATCCAACCACTTCATCAAGAAATTTCTAATCAAATTCAAAGAGATCAATGAAGAGAAGAGTAACTGTGGAACTGCGTGCCTTGAGGGGATGCTTCAAAAAGCTAATCAATCTTTAGAATGAAAGTCAATTTTCTCAAGTAATGGAGAACACGATTTGGAGATTCAGAAGCAGCAGTGATTAAAGAAATGAAAGAATGGATCAATGAGTTAGAAGTAAGAGAATATCATAAAGGAGGAAAACGATATTTGATTATAGATAAAATGTGAAGATAATATTTAGAGCTTAAAGGATAAAATACCATGGTCCCTAAGCATTGAAATTCGAAAAATCACACAAGAAGCAAAAGAACTTATAGAATCTGAAGCTAGAGCTCTGAAATCAGAAGATATCATTGACATTGATTGGACGATGAATTGATTTTATCGTTCATCCAATACGTATACACATTCCCTTTTCCGCAAAGCGTAGAGCCTAAGATTCACTCGATAATGGGAGACTGCATATTAACACACTCCGGAAACGGAGGCGATTAGTGTTGAGACCCTTGTTTCAAACCCAAGTGAGTCCGATGACTTTAGTTTGGGGGAGTGTAATTTGTTCAACATCGATGATTCCTATTACGAAAAGTCCACGAGTAGACTTGATCATCTCGCTCCGATTTTGCCAGAAATCGTTGAAGTTTGTGTCGATAACGATGATACCGACGACGATGACGATTGTGATATGCCTGTCTGTGATGAATCTTCTCCGATTTTTACGATTTTCTCTAATCCTCTTTTCGATTCTAACGAAAATTTCTCTAGTGATGATGAGTCATTATTCGAAGAGGAAATTCAAAAGGATGAATTTAATTCTTTCTCCAATCCTCTTTATGATATTGACGATGAAATCATTACAAATGAAAGTTATTCTCTTTCTAGAAAGGATTTAGACGAAATTATTCTAATTCCACCGGGAATTGATGAACCGTGCTTTAATGCCGAATCTGATCTTTTAGAATCTCTTCTAAATCGTGATTCTCCGATTGATTCTACAAAGACCGATTCTATTTTTGATGAATTTTCTTTTCCTCGACTTCCGGAAGAACATAATTCTGAAAATGTTGATACAATTATCGAGTCTCTCTCTTATTCTCCTATCCCTGTTGAGGATAGTGACTCTCTTATAGAGGAGATCGATTTATTTCTTACTTCCGATGACTCGATGCCACCGGGCATTGAGAGCGATGATTATGACTCGGAAGGGGATTTTCGTTTTCTTGAAGAATTGCTCATCAATGATTCTCTCCCCCTTCCCGAAAATGAGTCATATAACCTTAATAGTGTTGATAATCCGGAATCACCGGTTGTTAAGAGTTGTTTTAATTTTGAGCCCGTAGTGGCCGTGACGAATGATTTTGATGTGCTTAATGATGTTGAATCTTTTGATTCGGGGGAAGGTGAAAATGTTGATTCTCTAAATGTTGAAGAGGAAGATTCCTTCACATTTACTATTCGATCATTTTTACCATTTGTCACCTATCCCGAGGTTTTACCCGTATCTTACTCCACGGGGAGTGAAGATAAAGTTTTTAATCCGGGTATTTTTGATAATGATGCTTTTAAGGATAAGAGTTCAAAAGAGTTAGCTCCATCTAAAGCTCTTTTGACTCTTGATGTTTTTGACCCTCTCCACCCACCCTTAATGGACTTTCATGTTACCAAAGCATTTTCTGGGTTCACATTTTCTCTCTTGAAAATCTTTTCTAAAAAGTTTGTTGAACCCGGAATCAAAAATGTTTTGGTATATCTTTCATCTCTAGTTTGGGGAGGTTTCCACCTCTTGGATTTTCTTCACCATTGCTATTATCCACCATAAGAAAACTAGTTTGGGGAAAGAGTCAAGCTTGTTTGAATCTTTTGAATTACCTGTTTGTGACAAAAAAGTGAGAATTTTTAAATTATTATTGCTCTTACAAGAATAGCTCAAAAGCAAGCTTAGTTTGAAAAAACACCACTTTTGGTTAGGTCCGTGGTGAGAAAATAGAGTTAATTTTGACTTGCCGGGTGAGAAAATGCCCTAGCTAGGTTCTTTTATCCATACCTTTTGGTAGGGCCAAGCTTTCACAAATCCTATTGCTTTGGATTTTAAAATGTGAAGAACAAAGATGATGATGTAGTTAAATATAAGTTTATTTGTTTAAGCAAGGTTTATTTGGAAAAACCTAACAGCTTATAATGATTGATTCTGTGTCTTGTTTACTCCCATAAGCTTTACACACCTTAATCATACGTTGCTCTTTTTAAATTTAGCTAAGTAACAATGTCTTTGAGAAAAAAAGTCTTACCATTTTGAAAAAGAATTCATTTTAATATGTAAGTAAGATTTTTGGTTTCAAATTTTTAAGTTGCTTTTCTAAAATGAAAATCTTTTCCATTCAAAAAAAAAAGATAATTATATAAAAGAATCAATGAAGCATTTCTAATGCAACAAGAACTTATCTTTTCGTGCCAATGAAGCATTTGAAAAAATAGATTAACAAAAGCTATATGTAGTTTTTAATCGTTGGCGTATCCAATGTGGAGAAAGACTCGGAGGTGGTCGCAACTAAGGATTTAAAAAACTATGTACGTAGATCAAGGGTCGTAGGCATTCATCACTAGGGAGCGCGGCCTAGGTGATGTTTGAAACTAAGGGACTTTGGATCTACGCTTTGTTGGAAAAGGTGTTGTTTCGCGATAACCCACAAACGATTTGCTGGCAGTGGGGGTTCGAACTAAGAACACCGGTTGTTGTTGCGATTTCCTATTTGGGAGAGAAAGGCATAAGTAGGGTTTGAACTATGAACAACTTCCTATTGCAAAGAAAAACGATTATTATAGTACATGAAAAAAAAAAGAATGGTTAAAAATTTCATGTTCTCAATCATCAAGTTATAAGTTTTCTGTTTCCTAATCTCTTTTAAGTTTGAGTCGAGATTTATCTATGTTTTAAAATTTGAGTCACAAGGCTTATTTGTAAAGAACTTTGATGAATTTCAACTATGATGATAAATTGATCTATGGTTGAGTTAAAAAGAGTGCACCATCTTAAATCATTATTTATTCCCGGGAGTGAAAAGGTCACAAGTGATATAGTTTAAGCAAATGCTCCTTGATTTAGTTTTGCTCAACCAAGATTGTCGAAGATATATATTAGATTATATATTTTTGACAACAAGTAAGAGACCATTATGCATATGAAAAAAAAATATTTTTAGCATATTTCAACAATATATGAAAATTCATTTTCATGTGATCCTATATATGAGAAAGACTTTCTTTAGAAAATAATGGATTGGGACAATTGTATATATATATGTATAATGAAATAAGTATTAGGAAAAAGTTTGCTTATATGCTTTTCCTAATCTTGTGTTTTTGTGCAAAACAGAAGCCTAGACACATATTTTTTTTCTTTAGTGGGAGGTCCCCTTAATGTCTGGGTGATATTTGCTAAATTGTACATTAAATTACCCGGGATTTTGCCTAATAAAAGCCATTAAAATGCCAAAAGAATAGAAAAAGTGTGCTTTTGTGTCTAATTGTGCAGGAAAAGATAAAAAGGACAAAAAGGAGCAAAAACGATCAAAAAACCGACAAGGAACGAAAGAGACAAGAACAAGAGTGAAGAAACAGCCAAAGATCAAAGTCGGATCAGCCCGACACTCTATGAGATTATTCACTTTTTGAACATTTCACGGAGGAAGTGGTGGCGAATTTCTAGTGTGTTTCTGTTCGTGAGTGTTAACGGATTCTTTACTTAATGCGAGAGAGCGTGCGCGCGCTTGTTATCAACCAATGTGAAATATCGGCCTAAACCTATTGCATATCGTACGAGAGCGTGTTTCAATCCATATTCTTGTTTGACATGCCTTTTCGGCTCTAACAATATTACTGGCTGAACGTTGTGGAGATGGCAACGCAGTTTCTTCTTCCGAAAAACCAAAAATGTTAAACGCAACATCCCATGAACGTACACACACCACTAGTGCTCGTGCAATCTACGTAGTCTCCCCGCATTGATCCAATCCGCATTAATAACTATTGTTTTTCTATGGCCGGATCCCTTAGGATAACCATAAATCCTAAATGCATAGTGCCTTAATGTATCGGAAGATACGGTTTAACCCGCTTCTAATTGAGAGGTTTTTGGATCCCTCTGAAAGCGTGCTCAAAGGTAAACACTAAACATATATCGGGTCTACTTGCCCGTCAATATAATAAATTACCTATCATGCCTCTATATTTGGTATTTTTAAACCTACGGACTCAACCTTCTTCGTCTCTTGTGAGTTTTTAGTTTCCCGTAGATAATAGTAGTTTTATGGCTTAGAGTCTTCTATGCCAAATTTCTTAAGCATTTTCCTTAATATATTTTGATGGATTGTAAAAAATATTACATCATCTAATTCGTTTTTATTTGTAATCCTAAAAAAAGGTAGATTCCCCATCAAACTCAATTCAAACTCATCCTATCATGATCATGCAAAGTCATCACACATTTCTGACAAGTATATAGAATATAATCGTCATCAAACATATAATTGGACAATAATTATGTGGGACGTCTTCTTTCCAGTGAATAGAGTGTTATCTACCATTCTCAAAGAAAATTATATTTAAATAACAAAGTCTTTGTAGTCGATCGTGAACCCAAGCTTTTGGGATTAATTTAGACCATAAAGAGTTTTCTTAAGTTTATATACATAATTAGGTTTTGGTCGAATCATGAAGCCTGGAGGTAGTGCCACGTAAACCTCCTCATTAGCTAAGACCGTTAAGGAATGCACCCTTCACACCATTTGGGTATAACTTAAAAATCTAGTGGCGCAAGCATAAGCTAAAAGTATTCTTATGGACTCTAACAACGCTCGGGTGCATAAATGTATCATCATAAATCAATTCCTCCTAGTTGATAAATAACCCTTGGCTAGCCAACCTAGTTTTGGTGTATTTCTAGATACGACCCTATTTTCATCGAGTTTATTTTTATATACCCATTTGTTCACAATAATGGTCATATTCATTAGGGATTTTGGACTAAATTCCCAAACATCATTTGTATTTAAATTGGTTAAAGTTTCCTGCCTCTTGGCATGTCCTATTACCCCAATTTTGAATCTTTTAATGCTTCATTTATATTTTTAGGTTCACATTGTGAAATTAAGTAAAAAAAATAAATTGCTTTTGTCTTGAGTTTGCGACCTAAGAGTTCTTTGATTTGGATTACCAATAACATTTTCTAAGGGATGACTTTTAGATTCTTTAATGTTTGACATTTGATTACTTTCTAATGAAATGTCTTCAAGATCATTGCCTATGGGTTTTGTTTTACTAACCTCAATAGCTTCTTCTTCGACTAATTCATCATCTTCCATTGGTGGTTTTTTTAGGTGGATGTGGATATTCATCGAAAGTTACATTCAATGACTCTTCAACTTTCATTGTTTGTTTGTTAAGTATTATGTAAGTTTTACTGTTTTGTGAATATCCTAGGAAAACACCTTCGTACGACTTGGGGTCAAACTTGGTGAGGTAATCTCTTGTATTAAGAATAAAACATTTACTTACGAATACTCTAAAATAGTTAAGGTTTGGTTTCCTACCTCTCAACAACTCGTATGGAGTTTTTCCTAAAATACATCTAATAAGAAACTCTATTAATTATATAAGTTTTTGTATCTACCGCATTTGCAACCAAAATTTTCGAGGAATAGGATTGTTCATTTAAACATGATTCTACTCAGTTCATATAAATGCGATTTTCTATCTACAACCATTTGTTTGTGGAGAACAAGGGCGGAAAAATTATGAGATATCATCCCATTTAAATCCACAAAATTTTCCAATTTGACTTCATTAATCAATTCCTGACCATGATCCTTCTAATTGAAACAATAGAACATCCTAGTTTGGTTTTTTTGGAATCAATTAGCTAAATATTTTGATTCTCTTCGAGGCTTTCCGGTTTTATTTGCTAAAAATCT
The DNA here is from genome assembly GCA_026074375.1 of Tanacetum coccineum. Classification (NCBI taxonomy): domain Eukaryota; kingdom Viridiplantae; phylum Streptophyta; class Magnoliopsida; order Asterales; family Asteraceae; genus Tanacetum; species Tanacetum coccineum. The sequence goes on from BQNB010010992.1 coordinate 19,327, forward strand.
AGTCCAAGTGTATCGAAATAGTCATCTACAATTATTAAGGTAAAACGATTTCCTCATAGCTTTCGTCATATTTTTGGAGAGGGCCAAACAATCCATGGAATATAGTTCTAAAGCATCTAGTTGTGGAGACATATAATTGCCTTTGACCTAACGTTGAGCGTTTCTTTCCAATTTTGCCAAGCATCACAAAATGAAGTTCGAATTTAAGATAGGTAGCTTTCTAACTAATTCTTTAGACGCTAAATGATTTGAACTATTGCATATTAGCGTGACCTAAATCATTTTAGCCAAAGTGTCGGAAATTTCGTCTAATGATGTTAAGAGCATATTTTGTCTTCCGTTTATTTCCTATTTTCATTACATTACATCCTCCTATCCTAATTCATTTACCTATATACATTTTCGTTTTTGATTATTTCGCTATCCGTGTTCGGTAAATAATTGACTTAGTATTACTATCACAATATCTTGACATTATACTAAGCAAGTTATAAGTTAAGTTATCTACGTGCTCAACGTTTTCAACTATTAAGGAGTCTTGAGAAATCGTATCTTTGCCTATGATTTTACCGCGTAAGTTGCTTCCGAAATTAGTTACCCTCCGTTGTATTGGGGGCCCTTTTGTATGAAGAAAACACTTTCGTTTACCGGTCAAGTGTTTTTGAGGCATCCCCAATCTTTAATCCACTCAACGGTTCAAGTTTAACTCCTAAGCATATTTCATCGGGCGCTTGAGCTACAAGACAACTTCAACATTTGTCTTCCACTTCATCTTCTCCATGCTCCTCCCATAATACTCTTTGATCGTTTGTTTTTCTTTATGGCGGCATTTTGAACATTCTCCAATGAAGTGACTTGGGTCACCACATCTAAAACATTTTCTTTCACTTTTATCATAACCATCATTTATACTTATTTGGAAAGTATCCCAAATTTTCTTTCACTTTTAGCTTTGACTTGATTTTTACCTTGATGAGTGATTAGTAAAGTATCCAAAATTTCTTTTGCGGTTTGACACATAAAAATTCTTTCGTATTCTTTTCTTACGTTGCAAAGCCATTATAGATAAATTACCATTTTTAGCTTCGCGAGCGTTTTTAGCAAGTTTTCTTTTTTAAAATCTCATCTTGTTTATAGATAAGATATCAATTTTCATCCGTTTTAGTTTCGGGATTAAAATGAATAGGAGGAAAATCACCATCGGTAATAACATGCCAAAGATCTAGATATTTTGGACTTCACATAATTATTCGAATCTAATTTACCCAATAAATAAATCCCTCACTGTTCAATAGTGTTGGTCTTTTGCATAATTTCCCTTCTAAATATTTTTTTTCGATTCCATAATCGATTCAAGTTTTTAAAATAAATTTATTTAAAATCTTGTTTAGGTGGCTCTGATACCACTTGGTGGAAAACAAGAAGGGGAGTTAATAATTACACCGCTGTTTTATATAATACTTATGTTTGTTTATAAAAACTTATGATTCGAGCATTTTTTTGAATTCAAAACTTGTAAACAATATGAACAATGTAAAAAAGTAGAACAATTAAAAGATAAGATTTGGAAAGAACATACCACAACACAAGGAAATTTATAGTGGTTCGTTTACGAAGCCTCCCTTCGCCTACGTCCACTCCCCCGGCGAACACCCAGACTCGAGAGTTTTCATCACTATGTCAATAAGCTCCTTTAAAATGGCGGAGAAAACCGTACAACAACGAGTGCTAAATCTATTTCCTGACACTAAGCTATATGTCGAGTTTTAATCTTAGTACGAACCAATCAATCAAACACAACTTCAACATTTGTCCAACGACTTCACAACTTCACCACTACTTCACAACTTCACTACACTACTTAGTTTCACACCTTGAACACAACTACACAACTTCTTCACACCTTCACAACTTCACAACTTCACACCTTCACTACTTGACCTCACCACACTACTTATGTCACAACTAACTAACACTACTAAAAGATCACCAAGATCCAATATACTTACAACAATCACCAAAACCTATAACTACACAACTTTACACGATTTTATAAACAGATTTACAGGATATGGTGTGAATGCAATAAGATGCAATGTATACTTGGTTTGTAATGAAAATATATAAAAGTAGTATATAAAAGAATAATCAAAAATATTAATTCAATTATTAAAAATAAAAAATAAAAATGTACAATATTAAAATACGATCCAAACCTCATCAAAAAATGAAGGAAGTATTCTTTTTTGCACTTGATGAATAAAGCTTGATCACCTTTAGAAAAAAGCTTTATGGATAAATGATCTCAGGATTTAGAGAGATGAGTTGGCTATTTAAAACAAAAGAATGATTCAAAAGGTTATAAAAATTGTTAGGGAATAGTCCATTATTTATAGTATAAGCTGGAGGAGCGTTGTCTATGGCCCGGATCCCCTTAAATAGGGGTGCCGACCACCCTTATAATATAAGGGGGCAGCCCATGTATTTTAGTGGCCGCCCATTGTACAACGCTCATTTTTTGTTCTATTCAGGGGAGGTGTTTACTGAACTTTTTTTAGCCGTTTTAGGTTTGAAAAATTTGAAATTCAAAATATTTATTTTGAATAAAACATTCTTTTAAATTAAAAATTGTTTTTTGATTATAAAAATTTTACAACATTAAATATAAATAGTTGAGGTTGAATTAAAGATTACCTTTGATCATAAAATGCAATTAATCATTTATTATATTCATACCTGTAAGTGGTAAATGTTGAAATATAATTTACTCCTAAATACTTGTGTACGTTTAATTTTTACATTGAACGATTTAATATTTTATGATTATCAAAACGTAAAGATGTGAAATATATTATAATGTTTTAGGCATTAAATTTTATGTAACACAATCTCCCCCCTATGATGAATTACAAAATTTTTAAACACATTAAATAAAAATTATTTTTAAACAAGTATTTAAGTGAGCTTCATGGTCATTTTATTGGATGGTTATTTTATGCTCCCTCTTTTTTGTAGAATCTAAAAGGGGGGGCCAATCGCGAGGATTGCTATAAAATCGACGAATAAATGCTCCCCCTTGAAGTGTCTCTCCCCCTTGTTCGAGGGCACCAAAGAATCTAGCTATGGATTCGTTGGCTACAGAAAACGAGATTAGAACAACACAACTATTTCTAACATGTAGCAAGAAGGAATAAAAAATATGACAATGTGTGTAAACCACACACAAGCATACATAAAAAAACAAATATGCTTTAGGAGCATATTAATACATCAAGAAAATCCTAAATAGCCATAGAAGGATTTTTGACTTGCTTGCGACACAAAAGGGTTTGACGATTATTTGTAGGCATATTATGAGATTAGTTGTTTGTTGATGGAGTGTTTGGAGCGGAGGCGGTTGTGAAAGGGTAATCTTTTTGAACCCAAGTGGTGATGAGGTCGAGTGAGGAGGAATTCAATCCAATTGATATCCTCACTTAAAGCAAGAAATTGTTTTTTTTTTTGTTGGGTGAAGAATGCAACAAGGCAATACCCAACAAGTTTATTAACTTGGTTAATGTTTAGGTTGGTTGTAAGTTTGGAGAGTAAAGGTACTGAAGGAATGTTTGTTAGTTGTTGTTGGGAGAGATGCAATGATGGTAAGGAAAGGTTTGATAGGTCTTGAAGTTGATTAATGTCATCAACAAAGCTTTCTCTACTTGGAGATAGAGGTGACGTGAAAGTGTCCTTAATGCAAGGATTTGGTAATGTTTGATTCGGTGATTTTTTTCTTGAGATGGTTCATGATGAAGAGTTAGTTGTTTTGGTATGGGTGAGTTGTATTGAGCACATTTGAGGAGTTGCAAATGCTTGGTTTCTTCCTCCAAATGGGTTTCACACTCATTTTGGCTACCCTTGATGGTTTGGATGTGGGTTTGTTAGGAAATGTCATTAGTGAGGATGATTGTGATTGAAAGATAAATGAGGATGTATTTATAGTGGAGAAAAGGTTTAATTTTAGGAGAAATGGACATTCAAAATGATCAATCCAAGGAAATGTTTGTGAATTTAAGGAACAGTAGCTAAGTCTATAGGGTATTTGTAAAAATAAAAAAAAAATACATGTTTTAAACCCATGAGTTATCCTAGTGCGGGGTTAGTGCTATCCCCATTAAATAGTGGGCGAACCCCTTAAGATAAGGGGGCCGCCTGTTATGAATTAAGGGGGCCGCCCTCTGGCGTTTCCCAGATTTCCTAAAATTCGATTTTTCTTAAAATTTTGTGTGAGGTTTTCTGTTTTGAAAGTTAATTTTGCAGCAAGTCCATCTTTTTATGGCAATTAAGATTTTTAGCACATAGCAATTAAGCATTCAACATTGTTACATATGTAGATAACCTATTCCACATAATTTTTAGCATATCAACATAAATTAGTTGGAGTTAAGAGCATATGACATACAACTAGATATTAATGCACAAAAAAATTTATCATGATAGAGGTTAAGTTAAAAAGGAAACAAACTTTTTGTGCAAATACTACTAGTGTTTGCCAAAGTGCGACAAATACTGTAGTAACAATTATTTTTTCGACACTAATACATGCAAAACTAAGAAAAATCCAAAAGCTCTTTTATTTGAGTTTTTTGCTCAACCAAGATTGTCGAAGATATATATTAATTATATATTTTGACACAAGAAAGAGACCATTATGCATATAAAAAAAATATTTTTTAGCAAAATTTCAATAATATATGAAAGATTAATTTTTCATTTGATCCCTAATATGAAAAGACTTTCTTAGAAAATAATGGATTGGGACTATTGTATATATATATGTATTAGGAAAAAGTTTGCTTATATGTTTTTCTCAATCTTGTGTTTTTGTGCAAAATAGAAGCCTAGACACATAATTTTTTTTTCAGTGGGAGGTCCCCTTAATGTCTTGGCGGTCCCCTTAAAATTAAGGGGACGCCATCTGAGAAAAAAAATTTCTTAGATTTTTGACAAATAGTTCATTTTTAATTTTCAGTGCTGAAAACTTAGTCAATTTGTTCCATCATTCCTAGACCTAGGCGTAAGTAGTTAAATGGTTCACGTTTAAGTGGTTTAGTTAAGATATCGGCTATGTTGTCTTCCTATGAGACCTTTTCTATAGAGATATTCTCTTTTTGAACATTATCACGGAGGAAGTGGTGGCGAATTTCTATGTGTTTTGTTCGTGATTGTTTGAATCGGGGGATATCTTACTTAAGTCTATAGCCCCTTTGTTATCACACATTATTGGAATATCGTCTAACCTAATGCCATAGTCTACGAGAGCTTGTTTCATCCATAGTGCTTGTTGACTATTCAAGTCCTCCTTTGTTTTTCCGGCGCTAACATATTCCGCTTCGGTTATGAAGATGGCAAGAGCGGTTTGCTTCTTCGAAAACCAAGATGTTAAACAACATCCCATGAACGTGCAAACACCACTAGTGCTCTTGCGATCTATTGTTTCTATGCCTGATCCCTTAGGATACCATAATCCTAAATGCATAGTGCCTTTAATGTATCGGAAGATACCTTAACCGCTTCTAGGTGAGAGGTTTTGGGATCCTCTTGAAAGCGTGCACAAAGGCAAACACTAAACATGATATCGGTCAAATATACCGTCAAGTATAATACACTAACCTATCATTCCCAAATATTGGTGATAAATCTACGACTCACCTACTTCAACTCTTGTTGAGTTTAGTTACCGTAGATATTAGGTGGGTTTTTATTGGCTTTAGAGTCTTCAATCCAAATTACCTTAAAGCATATTCCTTAATATATTGATTGATAAAAAATATTCCATCAAATCTAATTGTTTTATTATGTAATCCTAAGAAAAAGTTTAGTTCCCCCCCATCATACTCATTTCAAACTCATCATATGCATGATTCTTGGCAAAGTCATCACAACATTTCTTTGACAGTAGCTCCGAATATAATGTCATCAACATATATATAGACAATATGATGTTTGAAGTCTTTCTTTTTAGTGAAATAGAGTGTATATCTACCATTCCTATTGAATAATTTATATTTAATAACAAAAGGATTTTAGTCAATCTTACCAAGCTTTTGGGCATGTTATAGACCTAAAAGAGCTTTCTTAAGTTTATATGACATATTTAGGGATTTGCAAGTCAAAGAATCCCTGAAGTGTTATGTGCCACGTATACCTTCTCGTTGATAAACCTTTAATGAATGCACTCTTCACATCCATTTGGTATAACTTAAAATCTAGTGCCGCAAGCATAAGCTAAATTGTATTTAATTCCCCCTTTATTATGACTCTAGTTCTAGCTTTAGCTACGTTTTCATATGTCCATCATAAACAATTCCTTCTTTTGATTATAACCATTAGCTACAAAGCTATCATTGTGTCTAGTTACGACCCGATTTTCATACGAGTTTATTTCTATATACCCAATTGTTCCTATAATTGTTCATATCCATAAGGGATTATGAGACTAATTCCCCAAACAACAATTTGTTTAAAATTGGTTTAGTTCCTCTTGCAAGGCCATTACCTATTTTTAATCTTTTAATGCTATCATTTAAATTTTTGAGATTCTATTGTTGAAATAAAGCAAAAGAAATAGGTTTTATGTCTTGAGCTTGCGACCTAAGAGTTCTTTGATTTAGATTACCAATAACATTTTCTAAGGGATGACTTTTAGATTCTTTAATGTTTGCCATTTGATTATTTTCTAATGAAATGTCTTCAAGATCATTGCCTATGGGTTTTGTTTTACTAACCTCAATAGCTTCTTCTTCGACTATCATCACATCTACCAATGGTGGTTTATTATTTTGGAAAGGTGGAGTTTCATCGAAAGTTTACCTTCAATGACTCTTCAACTGTTCCAATGTTGTTTGTTAAGTATTATGTAAGCTTTACTATTTTGTGAATATCCTAAGAAAAACAAAAGAACCTTCGTACTGACTTGGGGTCGAACTTGATGACGTAATCTCTTGTATTAAGAATAAAACATTTACTTCCGAATATTCTAAAATAGTTAAGGTTTGGTTTCCTACCTCTCAACAACTCGTATGGAGTTTTTTCTAAAATACATCTAATAGAAACTCTATTAATTATATAAGTTGATGTATCGACCGCATTGCACCAAGTGTTTTGAGGAATGGATTGTTCATTTAACATGGTTTTACTCTTTCTTTGTAACGTGCGATTTTTTCTTTCTTTCTACTAACCACCATTTGATTGAGGAGTACAAGAGAGCGAAAAATTGTGAGGATAACCTATTTAAATCACAAATGATGATTCCAAATTGTACTTCATTATCAAATTCCCGACCTTGATCCGTTCTAATTGATACAATAGAACATCCTAGTTTGTTTTGGATCATTTTGCTAAATATTTCGAATTCTTCAAAGGCTTCAGTTTTATTTGCTAAAAATCTAGTCCAAGTGTATCGAGAATAGTCATCTACAATTACTAAGGTATAATGATTTCCTCCATAGCTTCGTATTTTTATTTTTTATTTTTATTTTTTGTTGTTTTTTTGTATGGGGGAGGGGCCAAACAAATCCATGTGAAGTAGTTCTAAGCATCTAGTTGTTGAGACTATATTTTTGGCCTTATGACTTACGTGAGCTTGCTTTCCAATTTTGCAAGCATCACAAAAATATTGGTCGTATTTAAGTTTAGGTAGATTTCTAACTAATTCTTTAGACGCTAATGAAGAATTAGTTTGTCATTTAGCGTGACATAAACTTCTAGGCCATAGTGTGGAATTTTCGTCTAATGTTGCAGGCATATTTTGTCTTCCGGTTTATTTCCTAGTTTCATTACATATAATCCTCCTTTCCTAATTCCTTTACCTATAACTTTTTCGTTTTTGATTATTTCGCTATCGTGTTCGGTAAATATTACTTTGCATTTATTATCACATATTTGACCTATACTAAGCAAGTTATAAGTTAAGTTATCTACGTGCTTAAACGTTTTAATTATTAGGATCTGAGAAATCGTATCTTTGCTATGGAATTTTCGGCGTAAGTTGCTTCTTCTTAAAATGTAACTTACCTCCGTTGTATGCTTTGTATGTTGAAAAGAGATTTCGGTTGCCCGTCATGTGTTTAGAGCATCCACTATCTTTTAATCCACTCTCGGGTTTTAAGTTTACTCTATAAGTATATTTCATCGGCGCTTGAGGCTACAAGAGAAAGCTTCACTTATAGGTCTTTTTCCACAATCATCTTCTCCATTTCGCTTCATGCTCCTCCAATGAATGCTCTTTGATCTTTGATCTTTTTCGCTTTGAAACATTCTCCAATGAATTGACTTGGGTCACCACAAAAATATTTTCTTTCACTTTTATATCATAACCATCTTGTCTACTTATATGGAATGTTTCTATCGCCTCGTGGTTTGTCTGTGCAAATCTTCCTCTTCTCGTTGAAGAATTTATTGAATTCCTTTACGGCCATACACTTACTCTTCGTCATCACTAGCGTGAACTTGAGCTTCTCATCACTTACGTCCTTTTTCACTTATAATGCAAGTTGATCTACTTTGTTCTTTTTGGGCCTTAACCGTTCTCTACATCTTTCTTTATTACTATCTTCCATAAACTTTCGAGTTTCCAATCTTAGTTCGTCAAAAGGAAGGTTGGTGATTCTTCATTGATTCTTCATCGCCGTGACTTTCGCGCGCCTTTTGGATGTAGTGCCGTATAAGAAACTTCCTGAACGATAATTCATGCAAAGAAACTTCATCAAATGCTTTTATAGACTATGTAATATTAGTGTTTAAACTTAGCAAATGCATTATCTATTGACTCCTCTTTCGGAATCATAAATTGTTCATATTGTTGAACAAGAAGATCTATTTTGTTAGCTTTGACTTAATTATTACCATTGAATGAAGTGATTAGTAAAGATCCCCAAATTCTTTATTGTGCAGTATTGACACATAAAATTCTTTCGATTTTTTTACGTGGCAAAGCAATTATAGATTACAAGATTAATCATTTTAGCTTCATATTTTTTGGCAAGTTTCCTTTTAAAGATCATCATCTTGTTTATGAAAGATACAATTTTCATCATTTTAGTTCGGGATTAAACGAATATGGAGTAAATACACCATCGGTACAAAATCATTCCAAAGATCTAGATCTTTTACATCACATAAGAGTTTTCAAATCTATTTTATCCAATAAATAAATCCATCACTTCAAATAGTGGTGGTCTTTGCATGGATTGCCATTCTAAATATTTTTCCGATTCCATAGATCGATTCAAGTTTTAAAATACAATTTATTTTAAAAATCTTGTTTAGCGTGGCTCTGATACCAATTTTGTGGAAAACTAGAAGGGAGGTTGAATAGTTTACCGCTTTTTTTGATTTAATACTTATGTTTGTTTATAAAAACTTAGATTCGATTTTTTGTGAATTCAAAACTTTGCACAATATGAACAATGTAAATAAGTAGAAGCAAATAAAAGAAAAGAGTTGGAAAGATCAAACCACAACACAATTATGTTTTAGTGGGTTCGTTTTAACGAAGCTCCTCCTCGCCTACTCCACTCACCGACACCTAAACCTCTAGAGTTTTCTTTCACTAATTCTAACAAGACACTTTAATGGCGGAGAAAACCGTACACAACGTTGCTTATATCTATTTCCGACACTAAGCTAGATGTCGAGTTCTAATCTTTGCTAGAACCAATCTATCACAACACAACTTCACAATTTGTTCACGACTTCACAACTTCACGACTACTTCACAACTTCACTACACAACTTAGCTTCACACCTTGAACACAACTACATAACTTCTTCACACCTTCACAACTTCACAACTTCACACCTTCACTACTTGTCCTCACTACACTACTTATGTCACAACTAATTAACACTAATAGAAAGGATCACCAAGATCTAACTATACTTACAACAATCACCAAAACCTAATAACTACACAACTTTATAAGATTTATAAATGATTTACAGGATATGGTGTGAATGCAATAAGATTGCGATGTATACTTGGGTTGTAATACTTCTTCAATTAATGATGAAAGTATTCTTCTCTTGCACTTGAGGAATTGAGCTTGGATCACTTGGAAACAAAGCTTTATGATTAAATGATCAAAGGATTTAGAGAGATGTGTGGGCTGTTTTAGAACAGAAAAATTAGTGCAAAAGGTGGAGAAAAATATTAAGAAAATAGTCTAGTATTTATAGGACAAGTTTGGAGGAGCGGTTCTATAGACCGTCCCCTTAATAAATTTTGTCGTGCCCCTTAAATTCAGGGGGCTGCCCATATATTTAAGGGGGCCGCCTATTTTCAGACGCTCCTCTTTTGTCCTATTCAGGGGAGGTGTTTACTGGACTTTTTCTAGCCGTTTTAGGTTTAAAAATTTGAAATTCAAAATGTTTATTTTGAATAAAACATTTCTTTTAAATGTAGAAAATGTTTTTTTGATGTTTATAAAAATGTTTACAACATTTTATAAAAGTTTGAGGTTGAATAAATAATAGGTCGTAATTAATTGTAATATTTTTTTGGGTGGGTTATGGGGGGGGTTTGGTGCCTTTGATCCATAAAATGCATAAAGCAATTTATTTATACCCCCCCCCCTCATACTTTTAAGTGCTGTAAAATGTTGAAATGAGAAATTTACTCCTAATTACTTGTTTAGCCGATTAATTTTACATTAAACATTTTTATATTGTGATATCACAAAACGTAAATATGTTAAAGATTTAATAATGTTTTAAGGCACTAACATTTTATCAACAATCTCCCCTTTTTGATGATTACACAATTTAAGACTCAATAAATTTAAAATTAATAATAAACAAGTATATAGAGAAGTTTCATTTCCATTACCTCCGCTCCCTTTTGTAGTAAATCAAAAAGACATCAACGAGGATTGCTAGTAAATCAACGTAATAAATTGTTGCCCCCTTGATTGTGCTCTCAACCTTGTTCGAGTGCACCATAGAATCTGAGCTATATTTTCTTGACTGCAAAAACCGAGTTAGAACAGACACAACTATTTCATAACAAGTAGCAAGTAGATTAAAAAATATGACAAGAAGCAAGCAATGCATCAAAGCAAGAGAGACGTCATTCATTAAGGCAATTTGATGTAAACACACACAATCAATACATAAAAAAACAAATATGCTTTTAGGAGCAATATTTAATAACATCAAGAAAATTTCCTAAATAGCCATAAGAAGATTTTTGGACGTTGTGCTTGCGACACAAAAAGAGTTTGTCGATTATTTGTAGGCATATTAAGAGATTAGTTTTATTTGTAGATGTAATATGGAGCCTGAGGCGGTTGTGGAAGGATAATCTTTTTGAACCCTAGGTGGTGGATGAGGTTGAGTGAGGAGGAATTCAATCCAATTGGTATCCTCACTTAAAGCAAGAAATTATTTTTGGGTGAAGATGCAACAAGGGCAATACCCAAGATGTGTTTCAACTTGGTTGATGTTGAGGGTGTGTAGTAAGTTTAGAGAGTAAGGTAATGAGGAATTGTTGTTTTGTTGTTGTTGGGAGAGATGCATGGGTAGAAGGTTTGATAGGTCTTGAAGTTGATTAATGTCATCAACAAGGCTTTCTCTACTTGGAGATAGAGGTAATGTGAAAGTGTCCTTAATGCAAGGATTTGATAATGTTTGATTGGGGTGATTGTTTTCTTGAGAAGGTTCATGATGAGGAGTTAGTTGTTTTGGTAGGGTAGAACGTTGTAATTGAGCACATTTGAGGAGTTGCAAATGCTTGGTTTCTTCCTCCAAATGGGTTTTCAACACACCAATTTGCAAACCCTTGATTGTTTGAATGTGGGTTTGTTAGGAAATGTCATTAGTGAGGATGATTGTGATGAAGATAAATGAGGATGTATTTATAGTGGAGAAAAGGTTTAATTTAGGAAGAATGGACATTCAAAGGATCAAATCCAAGAAATGTTTGTGAATTTAAGGAAACAGTAGCTAAGTCTAGAGGGTATTTGGTAAAAAGGAAAAAAAAAATATTGTTTTAAAACCCTAGTTATAACTAGGGCTGAATCCCCTAATATAGGGGGCGTCCCCCTTAAAGATAAGGGGTCGCCCGTTATGAATTAAGGGGGCCGCCCTCTAGCGTTTCCCAGATTTCCTAAAATTCGATTTTTCTCAAAATTTTGTGTGAGGGTTTCTGTTTTGGAAGTTAATTTTGCAGCAAGTCCATCCTTTTATGGCAATTAAGATTTTTAGCACATAGCAATTAAGCATCAACATTTTACATATGTATGGGGGGAGGGATAACTTATTTCACATAATTTAAATTAAACAATATATCATAAATGAGTTGAGTGAAGAGCATATGAAAATATCAACTAGATATAGATCACAATAAATTAATCATGAATATGGTTAAGTTAAAAAGGAAACAAACATTGTTGCAAGTACTAAGTGTGAGCCTAAGTGCGGACAAATATGGAAAGCAAATAATTTCGACACTAATACATGCAAAACCTAAGAAATAATCCAAATGCTCCTTGATTTAGTTTTGCTCAACCAAGATTGTCGAAGATATATATTAGATTTAAATATTTGACATACCAAGTAAGTAGACATTAATGTTCATATGAAAAAAAAATATTTTTATCATATTTCAACAATATAAATAAAATTTCATTTCATGTGATCCTATATATGAGAAAGACTTTCTTTAGAAAATAATGGATTGGGACCAAATGTATATAAATAGTATGTAAAAAGAATAAGTAATAGGAAAAAAAAGTTTTGCTTATAATGCTTTGCCTAATTTCTTGTTTTTTTTTTGCCAAAACAGAAGCCTATACACATATTTTTTTTCTTAGTGTAGAGGTTCCCCTAATCGTCCGTGTGCTCTTTGCTAAATTTTACATTAAATTACCACGTGATTTTGCTAATAAAAGCCATTAAAATGCCAAAAGAATATAAAAGTGTGGCTTTGTGTCTAATTGTGCAGGAAAGGATAAAAAGGACAAAAAGAAGCAAAACCGATCAAAAACCAACAAGGAACGAAAGAGACAAGAACAAGAGTGAAGAAACAGCCAAAGATCAAAGCCGGATCAGCCGATACAACAAGAAAGGAAGTTAAAGACCCAAAATGAAGTTAAAGGGACCAATTATGACAAGTTCTCAAAGTCTCAAGGGCTTATTTGGAGTTTTAAAGATCAAGGACTAAATTTGCCTAAAGATTAAAGTGCTTTATAAAAGAGAAAATGAAGAAGGAAAACACAAGGGCCGATTTTGTCAAAGTTGAAACTTGCCTTTTACACTACAATTGGGCGGGATGAAACACAAGGACCATTCATGTAATTCCCCTATACTTTCAAACAGACAGAACGCGGGACAAACCCCCAACCAACCTATAACAACTTTTCCCGCCAAAAGCCCTCACAAACCCAACCTGCGAAATTTCCCTCCCCCTCTCCTCTATAACACTTCAACCTCATTCATAACTCTCTTACACATCAATTCGTCCACATGTCAATCCCTAATTGGTGCGAACACCTCATCAAGAGGATCCAACGGCTACAAATGAGATTTAAAAGATCAATGGTTGAGATTTATTGGAAGCTTCATGAAACTTTCCCCTCTCTTCATCTATTCTCTATAAATAGAAGCTCTAGTGCTCATTTTTCTGTTGTTGTTTTTATCTTAATTTTCAGTTTTGTAATTTCCTTCAATATTAAGCATTTTTCTTTCAAGACTTTTAAATAGCTTTAAAGCTCTTGTACTCTGCTCATATAAGCTTGTATTTCTTCACTTGTTCAATAAGATTCAGTTTACAAGTGTTCTTTTCTTTTGATTTCAATTTGAAGTCGTTTTTAATCAAATAAGCTCTAAATAAGCTCTTTTGAGCTTATTACTTTTAATAAGCTCATTTTTAGCTTATATCCTGTTATTAGTCAATCATTTGCTTATTCTTATCATTTACATAGAAAAATTATGATTACTTGAGTGTTTTTGAGTTCACTTTGAAGATATAAGGAGGAATAAGCTCAAAAATAGCTTATTGAGTTTTAAGCTTTGGTTTAGAGGCAAGGTGCCAATAGGATTACCTAGACTCTTCACTTGGATGTCTAGGTGAAGAAGAGTCTTCAAAATCCAGGTTTACCTTTCTACATTTCCTTTTAGCTAATTCATAGCTTATTTCAATTTGCTTATTCTTCTAAATTCTTGTACTTAAATCCTGTCATTTAGTTTACTCAGCTCAAAGTTGAATTAGCTTTAGTCTGTTATAGTTTTAAATCAAGTTAGGTTGCACTTTTCATTTCTGTCATAAGTAGTGTAATAAGCCTAAGAGAGTAAGTGCTTATTTCTTATTAATAAGCTAGGTCTTTTAGAGCTCACTTAGTTTAAGTAGATTTATTTCAGTAAGTGTAGATAAAAGGTTTTAATAGTTTGAGCTTTGAAATAGTTTTTAGTTTGCTTAAAAGATTGACAGTCACAATAAGGTAGTGTTTGGTTTAAGCTTGCTTTGACTCTTAGAGTCAAAGAAATTTTGCCAAACTCTTTCATTTAGTTGAGTTTAGTGATTTCACTAAGTTTAGAATAGTTTTTAAAGGTTAGTTTGAAGTTGTTATAATTTTTGAGCTTAAAAAGTAATCCTAGCACCAGGGCAGGTTCTGAGCAATTAGGTTTTGTAGATAAAAGTTTCAAAAGCATTTTAGATGTAAAAATTGATTAGTGCAATTTCATTTACATGTACTGAGTAGTTACAAGATTTCTAAAATAGAAAATAAACCTGCATTTGTTCCTTTACCAACTGCATCAGCAACAACAGTTTTGACTGTTGTTGCTATTTCATCCTTTTAAGCTCAATTTTCTTGAAATTGTTGTTAGAACTTAGTGAATTTCTTTTCAGAAGTCCTTAGTATACTTTACATTCTTTACATAGCTTCTTTTGCTTTTAAATTTCATCAAGTAATAAGCAAGAAATAAGCTCAAATTCAAAAAGCTTGTTAAGTAAGCACTTTCTGTGAACAGCATTTATCAGCTTAATTTCTAGCTTATTCTGTGATTAAAAGTGCAAAGTGTCTTTATTAAAGTTGTTAGGAATAAGCTGTTTTACAAGTTTGTAGTTTTGAGTTTTTGCTAAATCTCATTTTTCAATAAGCCAAAAAATAAGCATAAGCGTAGGGTCTATTTTGTATTTTCTTCATAGTTGAGGGGTACCCGTTTACATAGTAGTGTAAATTTCCCATATTTCACCCGCCTACCCTTTAGTTTCATTTCTGTCAATACCTACCCTGTCTTTCTTATAATAATAAAATAGTTTTATATTTTAGAAAATAGTTTTATTAAATTAGGGTTTATAGTTTAATAAATCAAATTAGAGTATAATTAGCTTATAAAATTTGGGGCTTTTTGTTTCATTACATTTCTGCACCTTTTTAGTTTATAAAAATCAATTTTCTATAATTTTCCAGTTAAATTTGTATTTTCTAGAAATTAAAATAGAATTTAGTTAATTCCTTTTTCTTAGAAAATTCATAAAAAATAGAAAAATAGTTGAAAAATTAAAATTAATTTTCATTTTAAATCTAGTATTTTTGAAAAATAAAAGAAAAATTTTAGTGATAATTTTTAGAAAAAGTTTATTTTTGATTAAATCATTAATCTTTAGAAATTCATAAAAAATTCAAAAATAGTTAAAAAATTCTAATTCTTTTTCCTAAAATTTTCATTTTAAATTTGTGATTTTTAGGTATAAAATTTGTTAAAAGTCGTGTTTTAGATTTTAAATTTCAGTTTTAGCTCGCGTTTATTACGTTTAGTGCATTTAAATTTCGTGCTAATCCATTGTTTTTAGTTTGTGCTATTAAATTTCGTAGTGTAATCAATCATTAAAAAATCCTTTACTATTCTAAACTCGAATCCGAATTATTCCTAAATTCTCAATTCACGATTTCGTTGGGACACGACCCGAGGAAAAGTACTTCCCGGATAAAAATATACAAATTGTGTTTTCTTTAGTGAGATTTTTACCTTATATTTCTCTTGGTTGAGAAGTATTTTGGAAAGAAATTCTTACGAGATTAATATAATACGTATATAAATTTGACTACACCAGTGTTTCATACGATGAACCTCCGATTCCACCGCCGGTGGTGGAAAAGGAAAGTGAGGTGACAAAGGATACGGAGCTACCAATCTTTGGCGGCTTTGAACATTCTCCAATGAAGTGACTTGGGTCACCACATCTAAAACATTTTCTTATAACTTTATCAATAACCACTTCTACTTTTTGGATGTTTTTCTATCACCTCGTGGTTTGTCTTGCAAATTCTTCCTCGTCTCTTGAAGAATTTTCTTGAATTCCTTTTACGACCATAGCATTACTCTTCCGTCTTCACATCGAACATTAGCTATCTTTGTCACTTACTTCCTTTTTCACTTTTAATGCAAGTGATCTACTTTGTTCTTTCTTGCCATAACCGTCTACACTCTTTTCATTATTACCTCTTCATAAGCCTTTTACTTTGAAGTTTCCATTAGTTCGTCAAGAGTAAGGGTTGTTAGATCTTTGATTCTTCAATCGCCGTGACTTCATGCGCCATTTGGGTTGTATTCCCTAAGAAAATTCCTACCCAATACTTGCTAGAGAAACTTTCATCAAGTGCTTTTAGACTAGTAATAAATAAGTGTTTAAACTTAGTCAAAGCAATTACTATTGGCTCCTCTTCCAGAATCATAAAATTGTTCTTATGTTTTGAAACAGAAGATCTTTTTCTGGTAGCTTTGACTTGATTATACCTTGATAGTGATTAGTAAAGATCCCAATTTCTTTGCGTTTGACACATAAAAATTCTTACGATATCTTTACGAGGCAAACATTATAAAATTACCCATTTTTTAGCTTCATTATTTTTTGCAAGTTCTTTTAAGATCATCATCTTGTTTATAAACGAATACAATTTCATCCTTTTTAGATTTCGGGATTAAATTGAATAGGTGGAAAATCACCATCGTAATAACATGCCAAAGACTATATCTTTTGACATCACATAAGTTATTGAATCTATTTTTCCAATAAATAAATCCATCACTTTCAAATATTGTGATGGGTTAGCATAGATTGCCGTTCTAATAATGTTTTTCCGATTCCATAGATCGATGTCAAGTTTTAAAAATATAATTTATTTTTAAAAATCTTGTTTAGCGTGGCCTCTGGTTACCAATGTTGAAAACTAGAAGGGGTGGGGGGGGGTGAATAGTTTACCTCTTTTTGATTTAATATTTATGTTTGTTACAAAATCTTAATTTGACATTTGTGAATTCAAAACTTGCACAAATGAACAATGTAAAAAAGTAGAAGCAAATAAAAGAATAAAGTTGGAAAGATCAAACCATAACAACAAGATTTATAGTGGTTGTTAGAAGCTCCTCTCGCTACTCCACTCCGCGAGCACCAACTTGAGAGGTTTTTTCTTCACTATGTCAACAAGCTCCTTTAAGCTGAAAAAACCGTACACAACGTTGGCATATATCTATTTCTAACACTAAGCTAGATTCGAGTTCTAATCTAGCTAGAACCAATCTATCACAGCACAATTCATAATTTGTTTTCACGACACACAACTCACGAATACTTCACAACTTCACTACACATACTTAGCTTCACACTTGAACACAACTACCAACTTCTACACACCTCACAACTTCACAACTTATACACCTCACTACTTGTCCTCACCACACTACTTATGTCACAACTATCAACACTACTAAAAGGATCACCAAGATCCATCTATACCTCTTACAACTATCACCAAAAACCATAATAAATACACAACTATTACAAGATTTTACAAATGATTACAAGATAGGAGTGAATGCAATAAGATTGCAATGTGTACTGGGTTTGTAATACTGTCAATTAATGATGGAATATTCTTCTCTGCACTTGAGAATTGAGCTTGATCACAGGAAACAAAGCTTATGATTAAATGATCAAAGAGTTAGAGAAGATGTGTGGGGCTGTTTTTAGAATAGAAAGAATGAGTGCAAAAGGTCCGAAAAATGTAGTCCAATATTTATAGGACAAGCTAGAGGAGCGTGGTCTATGGTCGGTCCCCTTAAATAAGGTGTCGGCCCCCTTATAATTAAAGGGTCCGCCCATGTATTTAAGGGGGCCGTCCATTTTCAGACGCTCCCTTTTTTGTCCTATTCAGGGGAGGTGTTTACTGGACTTTTTCTAGCTGTTTTAGGTTCGAAAATTTTAAATTCAAAATGTTTATTTTGAATAAAACATTTCTTTTAAATGTAGAAAATGTTTTGTGATGTTTATAAAAATGTTTACAACATTTTATAAAAGTTTGAGGTTGAATAAAGATTTTCTTTGATCATAAAATGCATTAAGCATTTATTTATTCATACCATTAAGTGATGTAAATGTTGAAATGAGAATTTACTCCTAATTACTTGTTTACGTTTAATTTTACGTTGAACGTTTTTATATTTTGTGATTATCAAAACGTAAAGATGTAAAAGATATTAATAATATTTTTAAGCATTATATTTTATCAACAAATTCAACCATATGTGATTAAACATTAAACATATACTTAAACTGAGATAATTTAATATTCACCTTTCCCGGATAACTTGATTTTCAACCATATGTGATTAAACATTAAACATATACTTAAACTGAAATAATCAAATATTCATCTTTACTGGATAACTCGAATAGAAAAACCACATCCGTTTAATAAAATAACCAAGAATTGATAAATTTTAATACAATAGAATATTAAATAATTACTACCCTAGATCATACACATAGTGATTAGCGGAAAAATGAATTTATAACCGTTGATAAAAATCATAAATATATAGTTTCCGCAAAATTACAATTAACAGAAAATGGAAAACATTTTGAAAAGTATAAGGTAAGGTAAGGTACCCAATATCGTCTTTCACAAGTTATGGATCTCAGTACCGTCTTTCACGGTGTATGAGAGATGTTGAGATGTAGACATTCATACCCCTACCTAAGGTAGAGAGGCTGCTTCCGGTTCATTAGCATCTGCCTCCAAAAGTAAGGGTGATAACCACTTAATCCAACCTTGATATATGTCAAACATAATCCAACCTTACTATATGTCAAACGAAATTACATTACAATTGTCCGCTAAACACATGTTTTTTCTTAAACTAAAGCCAATAGAAAACATAAGCATGTTGGTTAAATTGAATGTAAGAACGTATTAAACCCCAACTAGTGGTCCACTTAAACCATATAAGTAGTCTAACCCAAAACAAACAATTTATAGGACCCAATATCTAATCAATTGTATTTGGTTCCATTTATGGACTATCAACAAGCATGGTTACCCGTGCGTTGTTGCGGGCGTTATTTTTTTTAAATTCTTTTTGGCTTAGCGTAGGACGGTTTTTGATTGCATAAGAGTTGGACCATTCGCGCGTTGCGGCGGGGCTTGTTTTTGTGCGATTTGATTACATAGCCCGCGCGTTGGCGCGGGGCATAATTTTTCGCGATTCTGTTTCGAATGAATATTGAGTTGAAATCTGTCCACGCGTTGCGGCGGGGTTCACTTGTATGCAACAAAAGTTTTTTTATTTCACTGGCCATTTTTTTAACAATTACGGAATATTAAACTTTAACATTTTCTATAAAATCGTATGTATGTCAGAAGCATTGCAATATTGGGCTCGTTTTGTTCGCAATTCGAAGATCTTTCAGCGGGTATTTTTTATCTGAATGAATCGGTAGATATGTATTATATATTTGATAAATAAAGTTTATTATATAAAAAGTCGTAAATAGTTAAAAGTTGAGGCTACGTTTTGTAAATTTTCTTTTTAATATATATACATTAAACTTCAACATTTTTTATAAAATCGCGCGTATGTCAGAAGCATTGCAATATTGGGCTCGTTTTGTTCACAATTCGAAGATCTTTCCGCGGGTATTTTTTGATCTGAATGAATCGGTACAAATGTGTTATATATTTGATAAATAAAGTTTATTAGATAAATTTTTTTTATAAATAGTTAAAAGTTGAGGGTCCCATTATGTAAATTTTCTTTTTTTTATTTTGGGCCGGATTTAAAAAAATAATAATTTGGACCGGTTTTTGAGCTTTTAGTGGGCCAAAGTTTTTTTTACATCACAACACGACGTCGTATTGTGCCATTTTTAGGATATATAGTAATGGTTAAACGCTGCGTTTTTTTAGTAAAGTAACGGTGATGTTTGTTTCGACTTATGAAACATAAGTCCAAATGGGCTTATATTTCATAAGCCCTAATTTTCTGACTTATTTTGAGACTTGGGGACTTATATAAGTTTAAGTCTAAAAAAATTGAGGCTTATGAAATATAAGGCCAAATCAAATTTGATTTCGGCTTATATTTCATAAGCCTAAAATTTCTGGCTTATTTTGAGACTTATGGGCTTATATAAGTTTATCATATCATAATAAACTTATATAAGCCCATAAGTCTCAAAATAAGCCAAAAAATTAGGGCTTATGAAATATAAGCCCAAATGAGCTTATGTTTCATAAGCCGAAACAAACACCCCCGAAGTAAATCATTTTAGCTAAATTTTGAAAAAAAAACATTTTACTTCATAAATCAATCAAATTACACTATTTTTTTCATTCATTTTGTTTCTTAAGTGCTAATCGAGAACACAACTTTTTCCGTTTCCTTTAAACTTTTTTTTTTCTTAAATGATACTCGAGAACACAATGTAAGTTATGTTACTTGACTCACATATTACAATTTATATCATTAACTTTTTTCACTTTCACTTACTTCACACTTATATATAGATACTAAAAATTATACACACAAATTAACGCTATATACATGATCGGCGCTATGCACCGATAATCGTCTAGGCTTTTTTTTTCAAAAGAAAGAAGAAGTTTTCTCGTTTCTTAAGGAGTGTTAGAAAATTTATCTTCGCATTTTAAAGGCTGAATGCGTTAAAAGCTTCACTATTTTCCAGCTTTCACAATAAACGAGTAACATAACATTGTGATATTTACTTTGCATTCTGCATTTCTGCTTATTCTGTTTTGAAGTAAGTGTCAAATTTTTATTTTACTTTAATTCATTATAAATGCTCACTTATAAACTATATAATCGACCAAAGCTTTTCTACAAAGTAAAAATGGTATATGATTAATAAATAATAACAATCGCACTTAATTAAGATTCTATTTTACTACTTCATATGTTTCAAAATAATTATTTAAATTTTTTTTTTTAAGAAAACGAGATCAATCAAATATCATTTTCACTTGCTAAATCTTTTTGATCGGTTAAATATATTTTTTAAAACATCCAAAATAAAATTATGAACTACAATTTTAAAAACGAAAAGGTACAGCTTTAGTAAACATCTATTTCTAAAAAAGGAAATTAGTATATTAGTAGTAAATAAATAAAAAAGATTAAGCTCTTTTAAATTTTGTTTAATAGGTATGTTGACCGGTTATATACAAGTTAAATTGTAAATGCTTTTCTTTAAATCAAAATTAAGGATTTTTTTTTACTACTCACAATACATGCAACATAAGATTAAGAGTAATCCGATCAAACGAGACTGTCACATCAACGTCACCTTAGCTTTCTCTCTCTTAGATAAACAGTGACCAAACCTTTGTAATCCGACCGGACAGGTGACCATCATATTTCCAGCTATATAAAGAGGAGGGGACCATCAAATGAGTATTAGAGAGGAGTGGACCATCAAATTTTGGCTTCTTTTCTTTCAATTTGTTCAGTCACATAGCAACCTAAACAAATGAAAGATTGGGTGGGTTTGGTCAGTCAAAAAGCTAGGTAATAGGCGCTTCGGGCAGGTCTTGTGAAGGCCGATCAAATGAAAAGGTCGGATTACTCCTAGTCTAACTTATTATGTTAAACCAAAGAGGATTTTTTCCATATAAAAATAGGGGTAGGTTATTAATATCCCTAAACTGATGCATATACCCTTCTTATTTTTTTTGATTATTTTTATTTTTCAAATTTTGATTTTATTATAAAAACGTGAGACAGAAAATGTGGAGCAAAAATTATAAAATTTAACAAGTTAAAAGTATTAAAATGTCAAAAGATACGAAAGAAAAACTGAAAAAAAAACCGAGTAAAAAAAATCAAAAGAGAAAAGTGAAAGTTGTAGAAACTATATGGGCCAAGGATACACATAACACAACTCATAAAAATAATGCATGATTGCCTTTTACTACTAGTAAACAATAGCCACTAAAAACAATAGAAAAGCAGCATATCCAATGACACATGTATTTGACTAAATGTAACTTTGTACCAAGTTCCATGTAGATTTAGATTCCATTTGTGTCGCAAATTTTTATTACTCCTTTAACTCTTACCCCCATTTATACGCCTTCTTTTCCTCTCCGGTCACTTTTTCCGGTCATCTTTTTTCTTCTCCGGTAAGTCCCTTTTCTATTTTCTTTATAATTTTTTATAATATTTTTTAATAAATATATTTGCTAGTAGTCAAGTATGAATATGAAGTGATAATATTAACACGTTGACTTTGTTTTCTCATCCAAATATTTTCTTAAAAATATTTAATTAATAATGTTTGTATGTAAAACCCTGATTAAGGTTTTATTGTTTTTATGTTTGATGACATGAAGAATACTTCAAAATGAATCTAGTAAGTAGAGCTTGAACACTGACTGTTGGAATAAGTTTTTATCGAGTTTGAACATCGAAAACTAGCTCGAGGTTAACGGGCTCGGCTCGAGCTCTTATTGAGCATATATTTGTAGAAACTCATATAACGAGTTAAAGACCACTAATACTAATGTCTATGTTGGGGTGTTTGGGATTGCTTATTTAAACTGCTTATGGGTTTTAATGAAATAGCGTAGTAGTGTTTAGATTTGCTAAGTAGGTGTTCTAGTGATTGGATATTGTGTTTAGATAAGCAGTTTGCTTCTGTCCATACACTCAAAGGTGCTTATCTGTAATATCAAATTGTGATAAGGAGATGAACCATTATTATAAGCAAAATCCCAAAAACCACTTTAGTTTATAAAGACGATATGAAAAAATAAGTTGTAATTTGTAGCCATGTTTTTATAAACTTGTTCTTTTGAGATGCTTCGTCTATGTAAAATTGCTAAATGTGATCAAACTTGAAATCACTAGTAAACTGATAGTGATAAACATACGTCAGACTTTCTTAAGCCCTGTGTATTTACTTTACTATATGTCTAATTTTTGAATCAACTTGCAGATGAGTTCTAAAAGAGGAGGTGGTCAGTCTAATCGAGGTAAAAACACAGCCGCGAGCTCAAACTTTGATGCTGATCAGTTGAACCACGCAGTCCAAGATATGAACATTGATTCCACTCAAGATGATGGATGGGAAGTTATCTCCAAAAAAAACAAGAACAAACCAGCAAACACCGCTTCTTCCAAACAATATGCTTCTCAGACTCCTAAACAGAACGCGCGAGGTCAGCGTGGAAATCAACAAGTCCGACCTCCGAACAATGTTTGGGCAAACCAAACAGGTGGCAGAGGTGGTGGTGGTGGCAACTATAATCCTGCCCCGAACGCCGTCGCTCCACCATTACAAAGTGGATGGAACTGGAACTCGAGGCCAAACAACAATGCAGGTCAAAGGGAAAATATGTCAATTCCTCAAGATTTTCCTGTGGAGGAAGAAGTCGAAGACCACAATGAGACTGAATCAGACGATGAACTTCTGAGTGACGAGTATGATTCGGATGAAGGCTCTAAAAGCCACGAGGAACGGAAAAAGAATCGATGGCATTCTGAATTTTTTGGGACTTTGGATAGACTGACGCTTGAACAGATCAATGACTCAACACGGCAGTGGCATTGCCCGGCTTGTCAGAATGGTCCTGGTGCTATCGACTGGTATAAGAGTCTACAGGCCCTTATAGCACATGCCAAAACGAAAGGTTCGAAAAGAGTCAAGATTCATAGAGATCTTGCTGAACTTCTTGAGGAAGAGTTGCGTATTAGAGGGGCTATGGTTATGGCAGCTGGTGAATCTTATGGTCAATGGAAGGGGTTGAATCAAGTTGTGAAAGACCGGGAGATTGTTTGGCCTCCGATGGTTGTTATTATGAACACGCAACTTGAACAGGATGATAATAATAAGGTATATATCACGTGTATTAAATATTTATACAATGTTTCATGGATTTTTATAGGGGTTTGGATTTAGGTCTTGAAACTAATTATTGGGAGTTGTAGTCGCAATAATCTGTTATTACTGTCTAGAAAAAAAATTCTGCTTCTGATTATGAAATACTGAATGTCCACCGAATAGTGCTCTTTGGTCATATTATATTAGTATTATGTAAGTATTAACTAATTAGTTAATTAGCATTTGTCTAAAAGGACAAACAGTTCATTAGACTATTACATCTACAAAAAAAAGCACAACCAAACGTAATATCAAACTACCAATTATCTAATTCTGATCCTACAAAATTTGTGTTATCATTGATAAAAACCCACATCCAAACACCCTGTTAGAGTCATAAGCGTGTAGATGAATATGTGGCTTGTTATATGAACTAATTTACTGGTATAAAAAATTTTACTTGCAGTGGCTTGGCATGGGAAACCAGGAACTTCTTGATTACTTCGGGTCATTTCAAGCATTGAGGGCGCGTCATTCTTATGGGCCAAGAGGACACAGGGGCATGAGTGTGCTGATATTCGAGTCGTCGGCTGTAGGATACACAGAGGCTGAGCGGTTAAGCAAACACTTTGAACACCAAGGCACCGACCGAGATGCATGGGAGCATCGACCTAATCTGTTTTACCCCGGTGGGAAAAGACAGTTGTATGGTTACATGGCAAATCAAAGAGATATGGATTACTTTAATCAGCATTGTCAAGGTCCGTATCTTTTTATTTATTGTTCTATCAAATTCATTCAGTCGTCGAGTTTTTGAAAGACTTGTTTTTATGTCTTCTTTAGGGAAGTCAAAGTTGAAATTTGAGTTGGTTTCTTACCAAGACAAGGTTGTTAACCAATTGAAGCAAATGAATGAGGAGAACCAACAGCTGAATTGGTATAAGAACAAAGTTGTTAAAGAACAGATGCATTCAAAAGCACTCGAAGAGTCATTTGGTTTAGTGTCTCAAAAACTGAGGAAAACCGAAGAAGAAAACCGCATTGTCAGAGACAGAACTCAGCGTTATCACGACCAGAACCAGGAGGAGGTAATCTTTTTGAAAAATATATTGATCTAATCTGTCTGCAATCTTTGAGAACATGAATGTGAAAACCAATATATATCAGCATTTTCAATCTTCATCATCACTAAGAATTTGAGAATTCTATGGTATAACGATTCTACACGTGTCTAATTATTTCCATTTTCTGTCTCGTGTTTTATATGTAGATGGATTACCAAGAGCAGTTTTTTAAAGACCAGCTGAAAATAATCCAAAATTCGAGAAATGCAAGAGAAAGCCAGTTTGATGAGTTGCAGAAGGAAGAACGCAAAAGGGTTAATCAATCTAATTCCACGGTGGATTCTCAAAAAAGGTATCGACACATGACTTAACTTTTACTTAAAAAAGTCATTATTAATTCATTATGAGTATTATTGTAACTTTTCTTTTGCTATATAACTTTTTTGATTGTTACCTGAGTTAGAACACGCAAGTTATCATAAGTATAGAATATCTGCAGTAATGCGACTCTTGTATATACAGGGAGGAGAAGCTTAAAGAAATGAAAGAATTTGAGGAAGAAAGGGAGAAGTTGATGAAATTGCACGAAGAGAAGATGGCGGAAATGAAGAGTAGGCATTGGAAGGAAGAGATCGAGTTAGAGGAAGGATTTAATGCTGAGTTGACTCAATTGATGGAGAAGTACACTCCACAATCTTGATATACAACTATATAAGGCTGATGAACTACAGAGAGCATAGAGTTGATTGATGAAATTATTCGAATGCGGAAAAGTTTTCTGGTATTTCCCTTTTTCATTATAAAACCTTGTCATACATCTAGACTTAAGTTACAGTTTAGACTTCAGAAAGACTTGAATTGGTGCAAGTATCTTAAGTGGCACATGCTGTTTTGTTGCTCTTAATGCACTTAAGCGAAAATTTGATGGCAACATTTTAGCATGCCATGCTCAATATCATGTTGTTTCTTTCATGGGTTTGATTCCTCTCGATGGTATCATGGTGGTTTTGAAATGAGTAAAGGCATATCTGTCAAATTCTTAGTCGACTCTTACAAGTCGCGTCAGTTTACCCCTAAAATGTGACTGGGACCTTGACTGACTTTGACGCTTACGAGTCATTCATCGACTCTTGCGAGTTGAGTTGACTTGTGACTCTTAAGAGTCACAAATTTGGCAACATTTTAGTTTTATTTCGAAAAATGAAGATAGGATAATAAACGACTAAATTCCTTCTTAACTAAGCAATAACGTATGTTACTGAGTATCGACTCGCACCCCTACTCTGTTACTCTTGAGTACAGAAACATATTTTATGGATCCCATCGAGTGCAGTCCTAAAGAAACCCTATAGACAATGAAAGGCTGTGATTAAAGAAATGATTTGACGGTTAATGGAGTATTTAAGAGTTAACTAAATTTCAACTATTTAAAATTATGAGTGTCTTCTTTTATATTATTACTTTTACGAGTCAGAGTCACGAGACAAGTCACGCGTTAACAACTATGAATGCAGATGATCAAACTTCATTTTATGCTTTCTTAGGTAATCAGAATGATGCTTCTTGTTTTTATTTATAACTATGTATTTTTATAATATCTACTTTTACTTGTTAATATCTACTTTTAATATCTACTTGTTAATATCTACTTTTACTTAACATAAAAGAGCTTTTGGTTATCTAGTGGATAGTTTGCCTTAGATGTGCTTGAGGACATGAATTAGGACAAGTTGGTTGTACCACTCTAAATTAAAGTGCATTATATTCCTTAATCTCTCGACTTTGCACATTAGGATTTACATTGTGCGTGCTATGACTTTCTTATTTGTATTTATATTTTACTGAAATGGAAGATGTGAAAAAGCTTGTAAACGCAATCTCACACCGACTCTTGGTTTTTCGTACACATTTGTGGTAAACCTTAAAGTTGGCTGTACAAGTAAATATAAAACCAAAGTTTATTCAGTAACATTATTTGTGATCTTCCTTGTTTAAAAAATATGTGTAATCAGTTTATCAATAGCATCCCATTTTAGCATGGTTTCTTGGATATATTTATCTTCTCACATGTCAATATATAGAATTTAACAAAAAGTACATTATTTTTGAAAATGATATAAATTTGTGAACAGGTTAAACTTTTAAAACATCCATATAGTAATTCAAAGCCATAAACACATAATAAAATAAAATACTTTAATTTAAAATTTGCAAGGTATCTATTCTAACTAAGAAACAAGGCATGCATAATTGTTTAACACGTTTTGTAAAACCGCCATAAAATGAAAACCAAGCAAATTAACCAGCAAAACAGGCAACATAACAAAGTGCATCATTTTAAATTTTGGCAGCAATGCATTGCTCTGAGTCTAAAACCTCCAATCGTTAATCATACCAATGATATATCAACCCCATACCATATTCAACTTGCGGGGTGAGATGGTTTTCAAAACATAAAAGTAAAGATAGAACATAGGTTTGTAATTAAGTCTATTAGCAATTAGATAATGTGTGATAGATCAACTCTAACCTCTCCTACTCACAGCCTTGGCGCGCCTTGCACTTCATATGTTGGGGGTGTACTTGGCCATCAACTGATTTAACTCGGTATTAAACCCTGCCTCCATCTCGAGCACCTCCCTCCAGTGCCTAGTCTTCATCTCTGCCATCTTCTCTTCATGCGTTTTCATGAACTTCTCCCTTTCTTTCTCAAACTCCTTCATCTCTTCAAGCTTCTCGTCCCTGTATGTAGAAATCAACATTAAATCATTAATCAGCACCCTATTTTTAACCTTGCTGCAAACTTTATTAAAGAAAGCAGCGATAAAAAACGACTGTTATTAATAAAAGGTAAGTCATGTGTCAATACCTCTTCTGAGGATCCATTGCAGAATAAGCCTGGTCAACACGTTTACGTGCTTCCTGCAGCAGCTTATCAAAACGGACTTCCTTTTCAGTCCTGGAATCTTGGATAACCTTAAGATGGTCTTTGAAGAACTGTTCTTGGTAATCCATCTAATAGAAAACACACGACCAAAACTGGACATTAGACAAATCCCTGATGAGTAGTATATACAAATCCTTTTCGGAAGATTGTACAGTTTAGACAAAACGTAATCATGTATATCTATACCTTCAAGTTCCTAAATTTACAGCAATAATACAAATGAAACAATGCTAATCCACATTAGTTTTCGCATTCATGTTATGAAATGTGCAGCCAGATCATAGACAAATTTTATAGAATTGACCTCTTCCTTGTTCTGATCATAGACAAGTTTATAAGAATTACCTCTTCCTTGTTCTGATCGTGGAGCAGTTTAGTCCTCTCCCTGACCTGACGGTTCTCTTCTTCAGTTTTCCTCAGCTTCTGAGACACTAATCCAAATGACTCTTCCAAGGCTTTCGAATGCATCTGTTCTTTGGCAACCTTGTTCTTATACCAATTCAGCTGTTGATTGTCTTCATTCATTTGCTTCAATTGATCAACAACTTTTTCTTGGTAAGAGACCATCTCAAATTTCAACTTTGATTTCCCTAAATTAACATAAAATCAAGTCAAAGTAAATTTTAGAAGTTCAGACAGCTAAAAGAACTTGACGAAAATAGAAAACATCGAAGCAGACCCTGAGAATGCTGATTGAAGATATCCATGTCTCTTTTGGTTGCCATGTAGCCATACAGTTGTCTTTTGCCACCTGGGTAGAACAGCTGCGGGTGATGCTCCCACGCATCTCGGTCAGTGCCTTGATCCTCAAAGTGCTTGCTTAAACGCTCAGCCTCAGTGTATCCAACAGCTGATGTCTCAAAAATCAGCAAACTCATCCCCCTGTGGCCTCTAGGTCCATAGGCATGGCGGGCCCTCACAGCTTGATAAGAGCCAAAGTAATCCAGTAGCTCTTGATTTCCCATTCCCAGCCACTGAAAGTAGAAATTTTATTCAGTAAATTCATATATGAAACAGAACACACATTCTTTAATTTAGTAAATTCATATGAAACAAACCATGCATTCATTTACATGCTATTGACTCTAATGGGGGGATATTTCTCAAAAAATGTTACGTATATATGAATAACCATAATTAGATACTTAGTTCTTATAGGTTTGGTTGTGCATTTGTCTTCGAAGCTGTAATAATTAATCAACTGATTGACCGTTTCTACAAATTCTGATTATTTAGTAAACGTAATACATCTTTTGACAAAAATAAAAAAGACTTTCTTGTGACAACAGGAGACACTTCCTGATAAATGGGGTGAAATTGTCCAGAATTCGTTTCAGAGAAGCGCTAACTTGGTAATTAACCTTTTGATAATAAGTTTTTTTTTGTAGCTCCTATAAAACTGATTATCTAGCAACTAACAGTGAGAGCAGACCATTGTAACCGCAAAGTGCAATAATCAGTTTCAAACAACAAATCCAAACACCCCTAAATAAGCATAAAAGACTAGTGAGTAGTGACATACATACCCTGTCATTTTCATCCTGTTCCAGCTTTGTGTTCATTATCACAACACTGGGAGGCCACACGATATCCTTGTCTTTCACCACCTCGTTTAGACCCTTCCACTTGCCATAAGATTCACCGGCTGGCACCACTAAAGCCCCTCTGATCCTCAACTCTTCCTCCAGAAGCTCAGCAAGATCCCTATGGATCTTCACCCTTTTGGACCCTTTAGTTCTGGCATGGGTCACAAGGGATGGCAGACTCTTATACCAGTCAATAGCACCGGGACCATTTTTACAAGCAGGACAATGCCACTGCCGGTCTGGTTCATTGATCTGGTCAACCGTGAGCTTATCAAGAGTAATGAAGAATTCAGCATGCCACTTATTCTTCTTCCTTTCCTCATGGCTTTTTGGCCTCTCGTCAGAATCATACTCATCACTCAGAACCTCATCATCCGACCCATCATCATCATCATCATCACTTTCATCAACAACATCTTCCTCCACAGCAGGAGGTTGAGGAATTCCCATAACTGCCCTCCTAGCTGGATGGTTGTTCAGCCTTGAGTTCCAGTTCCATCCAGTCTGCAGCGGTGGAGGAATTGCAGTTGGGGCGGGATTGTAGTTAACAGCACCACCTCTGCCACCAGCTGGGTTAGCCCACACATTAGTTGGAGGCCTGACCATTGCACCACCTCGTCCGCCAGGTTGAACCCATGGATTCGGTTTAGGAGCCTGGATGGAAGCAGCAGCAGCAACGTTTCCACCTTTGTTTTTGTTCTTTTTTGAAAAAACCGCCCAACCATCTTTTGAATCCAGGTTCACATCCTGGACCACCTGGTTCAACTGATTCACATCAAAGTCGGAATTGCCCACTATGCCTTTATCCTTGTTAGTACTCATCTGCAAGCCAATTCACAAACCACAGTGTAAATAAAATCTCACCAAAATTCTGTATTTCAGACTCTTAAAAGCAAACAATCACTCACATGGAAAAACAAAATGTAACGCATTTGATGAAGTACAAGTATCTTAACACAGTAAATACAAATTAACACAAATATATACAGACTGCAGTGAAGTACAGATTAATGGTCAGATCATCATAATATATTATAAGGTTTCCATGTGCTATTAAACTATTTACTCGGTTTAATCCACTGTTGAGCTTCTCAAACCAATTAACTTAAACATATATAAACAAAAACTTGCAGGATATTCATCATATATAACAAATATTAACACAAAATATACTAAAACACAGATTAGCAGTTAGATAAATAATCTTACGGTGCGTTTGGCATGGACCGCTTTGCGGTGTTAAAATTCTGACGCTACTTTTACCTCATTTCACACATTATAACGCCTACAACTATATTACCAAACACTTTTATAAGGCAAACAACTAACGCTAATTGTTATGGCTTAATCTCTTTGTTAACTCCTACGGCTAGTTTCGCCAAACATAATATACAAAAACAATAGCAAGCTATAAAGTATATTCAAGTTTATTAACCTTTTATTTCGCATACATCTTCGTCCGATTTAAAACGCTAACAAAAAACTACTTGAATTAAAAAAAACACAATATTAACACTGCATAAATTACATATTAGCCGTCAGATCATCATTTTATACAAATAACACATTTCAAAAAAAGTCAACAGTAGTCAAACGGTAAGGATTTTTAAATTAAATACAAAATTAAAAAAAAATTAACAGATATATAACAAACAAAAAAATGTATAGATTAAATTTTTCGTTATAAATAATAACGTTTATAAAATATAAGTAACATTAAATGATTTATTATTTACACAAGCTATAACAAAAAATAAATTATAAAAAAAAGACTGAATAAAATACAGTAACAAATAAATCATTATTATTATGAAATTCAGACACAATATTATTTTATGACAACAACTTTTATTTTATAAAAAACTGCCACGTCAGCAAAACTTATTACACAACACATTTTTACGATCATTTTCACACGTTTTAACCGTTAAACTAACGGTAAATATTGTTTAACCGAAGTAAAAAACAGTAAAAAAACGACGTTAAAGAAATAGAGACAAGTGTGACTGTGTGAGAAAATGACGGTCAAACTGTGGATACTGAAGTTGTTTGTTGGCGAGTGAAGTACACGCGCCGCCGTGAGACTACCTGCAGTGTGACTGAAATTCATTATTATTACAAAATAATTTTCCGATCATTTTTTTTTGAACAAAATTTTCCGATCATTATTATTATGAAATTCAGACACGATATTTATTATTTTATAACAACTTTTTTTTATAAAAAACTGCCACGTCAGCAAAATTATACAAATACACATTTACGATCATTTTCACACATTTTAACGGTTAAACTAACGGTAAATATCGTTTAACCGAAGTAAAAAACAGTAAAAAAACGACGGTAAAAAAATACGTGAACCGAGACTACCTGAAGTATGACTGTGTGAGAGGATCACGGTGAAACGGTGGGAATTGAAGTGCACGCGCCGCCTTAAGAGTGGGAAAAGTGAGCGCGTGGATGGAAAAAGTGTAACGTGTGCAGAGGTGTAATGTGTGTGATTCTCTTTTCTGTGGAGTATTTATTTGTAATTTGATTTGATGATGTACGGATATTTTATCGTTTTGTTTGTTTTGCAAAGTAGTCCCTCAAGTATTGGATGGGTTTAGTTTTTGACACAAAGTTTGTTGGGAGTAGGGCTGAGCACAATAGACCGCGGACCGGACCGGACCCAACATTTTCGGTATGGTCCTTTGTCCGTCTTTTCTCTCATGTTCGGTCTTCGGTCTGGTTCGGTCTTTAGTAAAACCAGCCTTTATGATTTGTTGGACCGGACCGAACCGAAGATCGAACCGGACTGGACCGACTCGGACTTGGACCGAACATTTCGATCTGATCCTCGGTCTCGTGTTCTAGATCAAATCAGTTTTCGGTCCAATACGGTCTAGTCCGGTTTTTGAACCGTGATCAGTGTGATCTTATAGTTTGGTTATTTTGTTAGTTTTTTTATAGCTAGCATAATATATCTTTTATTACAGAAAAAATAGTTTACTTACATAACTACCTTGAATTGATATGTTTCTCATGGTTTTACAAGAAATTTATAGTAATTATGAGAGGTTTTGATTCAAATATGCGTATTTTTGGGGTGGCTTAAAAAAGGGGTAAGAGAATTCGTTAGTTATGCAATAAATGAGTTAGGGGTATTTATACTACCCCAAGAATGTACCTGGATGACGTCGCGTATGGTTGACCTGACACCTGCTGGCTGATGCATGTGTGGGGCCTATTAGATCCGCGTATCAGACGGGGTGTCAGGCTCGTCCTTTAGGGTGAAGACAATACCTGTGAGATAACGACCTTACCTGCGCACTTAGGATAGAGACAGTTTCTGTGGGGTAGTGTCATTATTCGCGTCATCCCTGTCGTTTACTATTTGTCCCCAGGTGGGGTCCGGCCAAGATACCAGCGGATATAGTACGGTCCGGCACATAGTGTCCGGTACATACACGAACATGTCCCCTAGTGTTGTATTATTAGTTGATATATTGATGATGCAACTGTTAGAAACGATAAAAATTGTTAATTATTATTATGAATTGGTCTTAGTTTAGTTTATAGTTTTATTAGTAGTTTTGATGTAATAAAGTCTATCTTGGTTAAGTTGACCAAGATTTGACTAAGTGTAGAGAAAATAGAATAGTTTAGTAATAAGTATATATACTCATCTTGGAGGAGTATATATACATGCCTTGTCTTTGTAACACTCACTTCCCCCTCCCATTTCTATTTTCCCCTTTTGAAATGAAAATTTAGAAAATAATGAAAATACTCTCTATCTCATCTCCTTTATTCTACTAAGCTTTCGTATGATATCTACTTAGCAAACATAGCATCTAACAAGTGGTATCTATCGCCGGGAGAGATCTAGTGTAGTTTTCGTGATCAAATCGAGCCTAATTGCAAGAAATTCGATCGATTGAGCTTTCGTGAGGATGAATAGTAGCTTTCGTATGGTTTAGTTTTATCATTTGATGTGTTTTTGATTTTAAAACGCAATATATTAGCTTTCGTAACTATCAAATTATAGGATTAATACCTCGTTTACGGAAATTACATGTTTTTGAATTCAAATTGATTAAAAAAATGGATTTTATAGCTTTCGTAAACAAGAAAATAGGTTTCCGTAACTGTTTTAGGCGGGAAAATCACTTTCGTAGGACAATTTTAAGCTTTCATAAGGTATAAATCTTTCGTAAACTGTCATACGTAAGTCATTTCTTAGCTTTCGTAATATAGAATTACTTTCGTAACGATAAATCTAGCTTTCGTAACATACAAACTTGTTAATTTGAAGGGATAACATTGAGTTTATCATTTTAAAATGTTAAAGATCAAATAAGTAAGTTTTCTTCGGTTTCGCAGCTACGAATTCACGAAAGTAAAGGGTTTCTTGTGATTGTACGAAAGTAGTGTTTATTTGGGAATTACGAAAACAGGTTTCGTATACTTGAGCTTTCGGTAACCGTTGGGTTTCATATACTGTGAGAGGTTTTGTACTCTGTGGTTTCGTATATCAAAGGTTTCGTATCAAAAGCTTGGTTTTGGTTTCGTAAATTCATGGTTTCGTATCACAATAGAGGTTTCGTATCACAGTTTTGATAACAGAAGGTTTCGTAAGCAGTTTCATATCACTGTTTTGATAACAGAAGGTTTTGTAAGCAGTTTCGTATCACATCTTTGAGGTTTCGTACACTGTTTTAAAGGTTTCGTAACACAGACAAGAGGTTTCCTAACAGAGTCAAGAGGTTTCGTAACATCATTTTTTTGAGGTTTCGTTACACTGTTCAGAGGTTTCGTATCTTCTTGTTTGGGTTTCGTAACACAGTTCAAAGTGTGATTCAAGACAAGGTTGTTATTGCTCGTTCACTTCACGATTACAATACTTCATCTCCAAAACGATCCAAGTTTGCTTTGTAGTCATTTAATACAACATGTTTACTTCTAGTAATTCAACCAACTTCAATCAACAAACTCTCGCTGACTCAGGAGCTAATGAAAGACCCCCAATGCTTGAGAAGGGACATTATATTCCATGGGAAAGTCGATTCAGAAGGTTTTTGGATAATAAGCTTGAAGACGGAGAGAGAATGTGGAATTCGATACAAAATGACCCTTATCAAAGACCCATGGTTGTTGATCAAACTGTTAGATATGAGTAAAAGACTCGGTCACCACGTATATTTATTGTTTATAATAGTTCGTAGTTTAATAGTTAATCGTATGTCTTTCGGTTTTAAGCCGGGTACTAATACCCGGTATTTTGTAAAAACTATATAAGCCTCTTCCAACTTTGGAAGAGGTAAACTAGTCAATAATAATTTCACTTTAAACACATACTCTCTTTCTTTCTAAAACATCTCTATATGTGTTTCTCTCTCTAGAAACTAGCCCAATCACAAGAATCATCATCCGTGTTATGAATTAAACGATCCTACACTACTTGAGGACAAGTAGGATTCAAGTGGGGGAATATTTGATGACATCAAATAACGTCTAATTTATAGCATCATTTATCCTATGTAATTAACCCATTTTGTATCATTATTGCAAAGAATTGTTACTTAATCGTTTGTAATTGAGAATTGCAGTAATTATGGAGTACTTGGTGAAAGTTGACTAAAAGGCACGCATTCTAGAGCTTAAACGAAGATATTTGAAGATTATTGTTTCGACAACCAATACGCCATATCCATCAAGGAAGATACGGCGTATATGTGCCTGCACTCACCAAAGACCACGAAGGAAACAAGATCCAATACGTCGTATCCATGAAGACCAATACGCCGTATTCAAGCTATATGGAAATAAAATATTCTGGAAGATATCAAACGTGGTCTCTACTCTAAGAAATCCCCAATACGCCGTATCGAAGACATTCGATACGCCATATCGACCTTTTTCCAGACCTTATAAATAAAAAACTTAAAACGAGTTTTAAGTGTGCAAAATCATATTCTCGATACCTAAACCATAAAAGTTGATTTTCAGAGGAGAAAAAGAGCAGAAGAGGTCGAGCAACGTAATTAATTCCATAGGAGACAACGTGTAATTTCTTGTACTCTTGTAATCGTTCAGTTTTTGGTATCATTCGTTAACTCGGTTAGTTTACCTTGGCTAAATCATTACTCTTGTATTAATTATGACGTTTGAGGGCTAATACCTTCGGGTATTAGCCATTATTATGAAGATCTTAATGTTTGGTTTGTTTATCTC
Source organism: Tanacetum coccineum (assembly GCA_026074375.1). Classification (NCBI taxonomy): domain Eukaryota; kingdom Viridiplantae; phylum Streptophyta; class Magnoliopsida; order Asterales; family Asteraceae; genus Tanacetum; species Tanacetum coccineum. Next base: position 55,297 of record BQNB010010992.1, read on the forward strand.
GATTTCTTAATTTATCGTTGATTGATTGTTTATGTTTATCAATATACTTGTTTACGTGCTTTTGTATGCGACCATTCATTCAACTGGATCTAGTGATACGGACCAAGTAATCTAGATGTCAGGATAGCTCTCCATATAGTGATTTATACATCTAGACCAATAGGATCACAAATAACGACCTATCTTTGCCCTTAGATTGTGAGCTTAGTTGGACCGGCAGGTGACCCAGGGATCAACGAGTACGTTCTTGATTAATTGGTAAAGACTTAGTTAGTGGACTACTAGTGTATGAATTGGCATTAATTAGTAAGTGGGTAAAGTCTCCATGAGCTAGGGTTTAACAAGATTACCATTGCTTTAATCCCTAAGATTGATTATAATCAACAAATAAGGATGCTTTATGCAGATGCGTTTAATTGTGACAGAATTCTACGTGTCTAGGTTTAAAGAAGAAGTATCGCCTTAATCTTAAGAATGATATGCCGCCTTGAGATAAGAAATCATTGCACTAAATAAACAAACCAACGTTCTAATCGGATTAATGATGGCTAGTACAGTTTTCTTATATTTGGCTCAACCGCTCTTTTATCTTCCGTTAATTTGCTTGGGTGTGTTTTAGTGACTTGAATTGGTTTTAGTCACCACTAAACCCGTGCAAGTCTCTCAGACTGAAAACCCTCCTTATCCATTAGATTTAGGATTAACATAGGTTTAGCACAGGTTTAGCATAGATTAGACTAACTTAGATTAGAAAACCAAAATATTAATAAATTAAAAGTGTTTCTCGCTCTTAGTGATCGACACCCTACTTACCACGAAACTCTCATCGATCGGGTACACTGCCCGTAAAAGTGTTGTTTTAGGTAAAGTCGCAAAATATAAATTTAAAACTTGAAAGCATAAATTACACCTACACGAAGACACAATCAGTACCCAAGGAAATGTGCTTATTGTAGCCAAAATTCATACTTGGAAAACTTGGCAAACAATCTCTCCTTCTTTAGCAGCTCAAATACTAACTTCAAATGAACTTCGTAATCCTTTTTAGATTTCGAGTAGATCAAGATATCATCGATAAACATGATGACAAACTTGTCTAGATACGGCTTGCACACCCGATTCATTAAGTCCATGAAAACTGCTGGTGAATTGGTTAATCAAAAATGCATAACCGTAAACTCAAAATGTCCATACCGTGTCCTAAATGCAATATTTGGAATATCTACTTCGTGTACTCTTAGCTGATGATAACCGGAATGAAGATCTATCTTAGAGAAATAACATAAACCTTGTAACTGGTCAAACAAGTAGTTGATCCTGGGGAGATTCTTGGTGGTCAGCTTGTCCAACTCTCGATAGTCTATGCACATTCGAAATGAACCATCCTACTTCTTGAACAACACAGGTGCTCCCCACGGAGAGTGACTTGGTTGAATAAAACATATATCAAACGAATTTTAAGGGTTACGAACTATCGAATAGGGTAGAAAACGAATATCGAATCAAAGGCTAGAAAACATATAAGGGATTTCACATATGCAAATAGATGCGGATTACATGTCATAAGAATCCTTAAAAGAAAGGATAGAATATCTATACCGATAGGAAACGCAAACAAAAGAGTCAAAAAAGCGTACCAAGACAAAATGAACACATATCGAATAATGATACGTATCAAGATTGATAAATGAGAAAGATAGAATTTTTATACCAATAATCGACTTTATAATTATGTTGGCCACCCATAATTATAATTGCACCCTTTCACACGTGTACTTACTTCCAAGACTACACATCTCAATGATAATGCACAAATATATACATATACCACATAGCAAATCTTACACGACCCCAATATAACACAAACACGATGTTACATCAAAACAATATTTATTTATATAAAGATAAAATCCAAAAAGACAGAAAGAAAACGAAAGCCTCATAGTGCCCCAAAATACAAAATATCTGAAAGAAATCATCGATAATAGCAATGTGTCGAGGTAAATGATGGGATAAGCTTATGTTAGGCCTCACTTAGGTTTGAATTTTCCTTCGCAAGAGTCACCCGACTCTGCGGGTCCAGGCCTGCTACGAGCATTCGACAGGAGATCTAAGTCTGCCTCCTTCTCCGACTCTTCTAACTACCCTTCCTCCTTCGGTTCCTCGAGAGGCTCCTCCTCAATTGGCTCCTCTTCTAGATCTTCTGATATCGAGTAGCCCATAGATCTAAATAAGAGAAAAACAAGAAAACAAAACGCCTATATAGCTAAACACATAGATCCTATTATGCAGCTATATGAAGGACTCCAAGGTTATAGTCTAGGTTAAACCGCCTACTTCTCTATAACCAATGGCTTTTATACTAATCTGTCACACCTCGCTAAAGCAAAAATACGAGGCATAACACGATAGGCATCGTCACAACACATTGATGTCATAATAGAGAATAAACATTAAATAAATCAAAATGTTATGATGACACCTGACACAAGAGTGAACTTGTATCGAGGTTGATCGTAACCATAACAATACATAGTCATATAAACGAAAATCTAAAATAACAAAGTACCAAATACGAGAGTATATCAAATATGAAACGTAAATATCAACTAGTAATTCTTCGATGCAGGGAACCTAAAGTCTCACTAGCCAAGAAGTCTCAACCTCTTAAGCTTCTTTAACTTCACATGAAAATGGATACTCTCAAGTGTTAACATTAAGTTGGTGAGCTCGTAGGTTTAAATATAAAACAATTCATAAGCTGTGAACATAATAAAATTAACGAACAATTATACGGTTATAAGCATGCATCATGAATCTCATATCACAACATAATGTATCATATCGCAATGTAGGTAGGCATTACCCCCGATCCAATCACAACAAGCTAGCATAGTTTTCATGTATCATCAATAAGAGTTACCACATTTGGCTGGAATGGCACAAGCAACTCATGTATTCATGTATCCACATATGTATTATGTAAACTTACACACATAATTGTATCACATAAATAGCTACATAACCATGTCCAAATAAAACAAATTTAAAACCATTTAATCACAACAAGGAAAACATTTCAAAATAATTTTATATCTATTTTCACCCCAAGAAAACATTTAAAAAGGGAATACGAGAAACTCACCTCAAAGCTTACACGGCGAACAAAATCCAAGCAAATATCTACATAATTATATAACACGGGTTACACACGGTCAAGGCTTGTAACCTTAACTATGTAACCTTCAATTGATGGACCACTAATGTTTGAGAATACATTTGTGAGCATCCCAACATGTTCCCTACAATTAACTAAACTCTAACTATGTTTTAAACTATTGTTTACATTTTCAGTTTACTACAGAAAATTAAGGTCACTTTACGAATTTAAAAAAATACTAAACGACCTTTTGTGACTTCCAAAACCCATTTACATCATCTTCAATGAGTTCTAAACATACTGAAATTTTTCCAAGTGAAGAAAATAAGGGTAACTATTTTTCAAAAATTCCACATTACAAACTGTCTAGAAAAATATCTGATCGCACACTTAAATGTTTGATTTTTCTAAAAATACTTAAACACTTTGGAAAAATCTATAAACATTACAGAAGTTACTAGAAACCTTGAACTTATACTAGCTCCGATTTCACATCCTAGAAAAATATTTTGATAGGGTTTTTGACCTCACAAACACGACTCAAAACTGTCCAAAAACTCAGATTCGACAACGAATCTTGTAAAAATGTTTTGACTGACTTCCACTCACTTTCAGTTCACTAAACCAAATTCATTGAAAAGTAGACTCTTTGTAATTAATTTTAGAGCCAAGAAACTCTATAAAACTCATCCGTATGACCGATTTATGACTCAAACAAATTGACCTAAAATTCTACCCAGATTCAACTTCGAATTTAACTCTAATTAAACCTAACCAAACGCATAGATACGTTACAATTAAACTCTAACTAATATTTAATGATCATACATACATAAATACTGAGTTTTTATGAAACCCTAATTCCATCAATGAAAAAGTTACATTAATTAAGTTAAAGAGAGTTTAAATAAAAATGGTTATACAAAAAACCTTTTAATCCCAACGCACATGATCTTAACCCCAAATTTTCTTAACAAAATAATTTGGTGGTTCCTTCTTGGTCTTGATGGCTGGTCGACATACACAAGGGAGAAGGAGAAGAGAAAAGTATTTTAGAGTTTGTGTTTAAAGGAGTATTTATAAAAGATTTGGTGTATTTGTTTCCTAATTAAACTTGGGCTTTTTTTCCTCACTTTTTCCTTTCTTTTTGAGCCGACCCAAACAACACCCCAATATATTTATTTTTATTTCTTTCTATTATTTCCGGCTGGAAATAAATAAATATATTTTATATTTTTTTATTACAAAACTATATATTACATATTTACTTGAAAATCTTTAAATGTTTACACATAAATTCCAATTAGTAAATATTTACCTATAATTTTTCTCAAATATTTTTGTTGCTCACTATATAATTAAATTATCAAATCTTAATAATCTCGAACCAAATTTAACGGTACATGCTACTTAATTATTTCAACCCTTATAAATAACATGATGACTTACGAACTTTTATCTCATGATCATCATTTCAAATGAAATGAAATGACTAAATTGCCTCATTTCCAATATCTCACACATACAATGCACCTCATATACTGTATCACATAATATCAAAAGTCACAAAATGAACTTGCACACAAAACTCAAATCACATAACACCTAGTTAGACTAACACTATTGGTTAAACTAACATGGTTTGATCACGGGTGTCACAAATAGTGTCTCATCGCCAATGTATTTCAAATTCCCTAAAGCCAAAATATATCTAGCAAATCTGTTAAAAAAATTCATCAACACTATTTGTTTGCATGAGAGTGTACCCCGCAACTAAGGATATATAATAAGGGTTTTGTCACTATCGTGTGAGCCGGCTTATATTTGTGTTTTTTTCACTAAACAGGCGCATGTGATAGGAACAAAACCCCTATAACAATTTAAAATTGCTCCTTAGATCAGAAGCATGCAAACTCTATTTGTTAGAACCCAAAACTATCCCATAACACAACATGTAACATGATCTATGGAAGATATTTTAGAGAGAGAAAGTGAAGAAATAGAGAGAGAAAGGTAAAAGGAAACTTTGTTATCCTGCAATTGAGAATACAATGTCACCAACACCCTCTACACATGAGGAGAAGGTTAATGTTCCTACCCTTAGGATGCTTAGGGTTAGCAAGCTTGGGCCGGGCTTGGCTTTGGTTAGGCTTAAGGCCTGAAACATAGACAATATCAGCTTAAAGTCCAAGCCCAAATTCTATTGTTCTATAATTCTCAGTACCAAGCAATTTAAATAAAATAAGAGTATTACTACTATTATCATTAGTTTGAATATGTAAAGGATTTCTAGCATCCAAGTTATTAATCAAAACAATAAAAACAGAAGGAGCACCAATAGCCTAGCAGACAATCAATCAAACAATGAGAAACAAACAAGATCGACAGCAAAGAAGCAGACAACTACAAACAAACAAATACTATAAATAACAGATAAATAAAAAAGAAAGCAAATAACAAATATATAACTAAAAAAATAACAACTCACACCCAAGATTCACAAGAACCTAGTAAAGTGAACTGGGGTTGGCCAGAGCAGGTTTCTACACCAATCAAGTTGGAGGGTAAAAGAGTTAACCAACCCGTTTGCACCCACTTTACCAAAGATTTGTTAAATCTTAAAGGAAGAAGTAATACGACTTACAGAGCAATATAAGCAGCAAAAAATAGAACCACAATCACCTACACACCTGATTCACTTAGTCAGATGTGCAAATGATCAAATCAACCAGTAGATCAAAACCGCCTAAAATCACGATTAGGGTTTCAAGAAACCGTAATCTCAATTTTGCAATTAAACCCACTAAGTCACCAGATGAAAACAACCAAGATTAGCCTCCAATTGACTAATCCTAACCACAAATCAAGAAACCCCCAAAATACCAATACCCTAATTTTTAAGAACCATCGGATCAAGAACCTGGCTCTGATACCATGTAATGAATATAAAAACACCACAAGAACACTGATTCTACACTCAACCAACCTCCTCACATGCACTCTTTTATTATTAAATTAATCAAGAAGATAAGTCCACAAACCGTGTGCTCAGCAAACAGAATACAAAGACAATGATAAGTCCACTAGGTGAATCTTATCAACCTCACTACAAATATACTCACACTCAAAACTATAAGTAAGATTGAATACAAAGATCAATCTTGCAATGATACAGACTAAGAAGTATGATATTAGGATGATATCAAAATACAAGAACAACAACACAATTGAAAGAGAGAATAGAGACTAAAAGTGATCGGGTATGAGAGATAATGAACCCTAGCTGATGCCTTAAGTATATATAGTCACAACTTCCAATTTAGCCCTCACATTTTGAAACTTGTCAAGACTGAGTTGGAAGTTTTTCCTTCATAGAACATATTTGACCAATTGGCAGATTTGGTCCCTGATATTCGTCAAAAAAACCCTCGGTTATATATAAATA
>BQNB010010992.1:62654-79817 GCA_026074375.1 Tanacetum coccineum
ATATATATACATATATATATATATATATATATATACATATATATATATATATACATATATAGATACATATATAGATACATATATTTAGATACATATATATATACATATATATATATATATATACATATATATACATATATATATATATATAAATATATATATATATATATATATATATATAGGTACATATATATATATATATATATATATATATATATATATATACATATATACATATATATACATATATACATATATATACATATACACATATATATACATATATATATATATATATATATATATATATATATATATATATACATAAGCAAAGTATCATACAAATTATTTTTAGAAAAAAATAATAAGTAATCAACACGAGTATTGTTCTCCTCGGTGAGAGGTGAATGGAAATTCACGTTTATGTCGCGAATCGAGCTTGATTATCATTAAAGATTTGATTTTGGATTCTAAAACTAATAACGCAAAGGGAAAACACATAGAGGTAGGCTAAACTAAAAATAAAGGCAAATTAAATTTTTTTAATGACATTTAAAAACAATTAAAGCAAATTAAAACAAACTAATTAACTAAGTAAAAATAAAACTCTAAAAATTTCAAAATGCAAATTTCTTAAATTAATGACTTAAAGAAATTTTTGAAAAACAGAATTTTTTTTGTATTTTATTATTTTTAAAACTAATTTTAAAGCTTTTTAAACTAAAAACTCAATTAAAAATATTAAATGAAAAATGAAAATTATGAAAAAAAAATCAGAAAATTTCATGAACTAATAATAAAGGTTTAGGAAGAAAAATAGGATTCACAGTTTATTCCAATAAGCTGTGAAAATTCAAATAAGCAAATAAGCCTAAAACTAAAAAGGCTATAACAATTAAATGATGCATGCTTATAAATGAAAAAGACCCCAGGGCAGAAGGTCAAGGTGTTGATGTGTTAAAGGGGAGGTCCTAGGTTCGAGTCCTGTGACCTACCTTTTTGCAAAATATTTTTATTTATTATTTTTTTTTGAAAAAGCTATAGAATAAGCAAATTTAAGAAACTTTAGTAAAGGAACTTTTGACAGAACTTGAAAAATAAGCTAGAAAAATCTATAAAAAGATGACAGTTTAGCTTAAAACTGTTAACATTTAGAGTTAAAACTGTTTGGGTCTTTTGGCTCAATAAGCAAAAATAAAAACTAAAAAGCTTAAAACAAATACTAAACTAAACTTAATAAGCCAAAAAAACTATAAATAAGCAAATGACAAAAGCTAATAAGCACCTAAAAGCATAATGACAGGATACTAGGAAGGCTTTTAAGGGCTAATATCACTACTTTCAGGCTAAGACTTAAGAGCTAATAAGCAATTAGAAAAAGCTAAAAAGTAAAAACAGATTTAGACCTAGACTCTAATAACTAAAATAAGCTTGAGAAAAGCAAATAAGATAAGAAAATAAACTAGAAAAAGGCAAATGAAAATGACAGATGCTTTACTTTTTTTTGGCTTTTTGGATTGAAATGGCTAATTTGTTGCTAACTTTTAAGACTGGTTCAATCCAAATAGTCAATATGTAATAAAATATATATAACTAAATATCCCAAATTAATTATAATATAGAAAGTATCCCGTTTGATAAGAAAATTGCTTAAGGATAAACAATATTTTATCTCCCGGATGTCGTATCCCGACAAGAGGTGAATTTGAAAACCGCGAAGGTATTTTGTTTGATACTCGAATATCAAATATTATCAATTTTAGATTCTAAACCTAAAAAGGCAAAGGGAAAGCAAATAAAAGGCACGCTAAGCTAGAATTAAAGGCACAAATAAATTTAAACGAAAATTAAACACGTAACGGGAACTTAACGACTAACGGGCAAGCAAAAGTAAAGCATAATAAACTCTAAAAACTTAAAATGCAAATTTAAGAATCCTAAATGTATTAAGCTAATTTTTGAAAAAGAAATTAATTTTTTTTATTTTTATTTATTTTTTTATTAATTAAAAACATATTTAACCTAAATAAAATATTAAAAATAGCAAACTAATTATTAAAATTCTAGAAAAATTAAGAAAATTACTTTAAACTATGTAGAATCTAAGAAAAATGCAAACGAGAAATTTGGCTGAAGAAATAAGCTGAAAATAAGCAAATAAGCTCGTATAAGCAAAACTGGAAACTTGGTTATTAATAAAAGGAAACAAACATCTAATGGAAAAGTCCTAAGGGCGCGCTGGTAAGTGTGTGTGTGTGTGAAGGCAAGGTCGCAGGTTCGAGTCCTGGACCTTACCTTTTTGCTAAAATATTTTTTTTTATTTTCTTTTTGAAAACAGCTAAACTTTAAGTAAAAATAAGCCTATTTAATAAACGGACTTATTACTAAAACTTAATAGATAAGCCAGAAATAAGCTAAGAAAAATGACAGTTTAAAAGAAATATAACTTATGACTTATGAGCAAAACTGTTTTGGCCTTTTGGAATTAATAAGCTAAAAGAAAAAGAAAATAAGCAAAAACATACTTAAATCTAATACCTAATAAGCACTAAGTACTAAAATGAGCTAACAAAATAAGCTAAAATTTATCAAAAGGCAAAAAGATAGCAAGCTTAGGACATACTTAAAAGGACTCATTCACTTCTTTCAAACTAAGTATCAGGCCTTAATAAGCACTATTAATTAGCTGACAAGAGAAAACAGATGAAAACTCATACTCAAATAGCACAAATTAACTAGAATTAAGCAAAGCTCCTAATGAAATAAGCTAAAAAACTATTTGAAAGTGGCAGTTTAAGCTTAAGACTCCCTAAGTGATTAAGACACTGTTATGGATTTTTTGATTAACAATAAGCAAGAGAAAAGTCAAATAAACTAAAAAAAATCTTCTCCTAAACCTGAAAAGCATATATGACATAAAATAAGCAAATCAAGTAAGCTAAAAAGCGCTGAAAAGCTCTTAAGACAGCAGACATTCAAAACAGTTTTTAAGACTTTTACCAAACTTTTAAGCTAGGATTTTATACTAATACACACAAGAAATAAGCTAAAAGGCACAAACAAATCAAGTTTGAGACTCAACCAATATGTAAAAACCAAAATTAAGCTAATTATTCTAGGAATTTAAGCTAGAAAACGACTTATGAAATGACAGACTGCACTACTTCTTTTTTTTGGCTTTTTCAAAAGTATTTTGACAACTTTATGCTACAAAGCAAGATTCAAAAGCTAACTTAACAACTTAGAAACTTAAAACAGGTTTAGACAATGACCTAATAAGCTGATTCAATCTAAACTAAAGTTAATAAAACCACTAAATAAGCCAAAAACTCAAAATGAGAAAGATTGCATACATGACTGTTTTCTTTTTTACTTTTTATGCAACTAGACTATAAAACTCCAAACCAAAACTTAAGACAGATGAACCTTGATGCATATAAACTTTATTAAACTCATAAAAACCACTATTCTAGTAAAATTTTGAAAAGCTTAATAAATAAGCTGTTTTGACAGCTTTAGAACCTTCAGACTTGACTATTGGATAAACAACCCTTAAAACTTCAACAAAACTGAATTTAAGCCTATAAAAGTTGTTAGGAATTTTGTATAACAGAATTAATTCTGTTAGTATTGTAGTTAATTCTGCTAGTGTAATAGTTAGTACTGGTAGAAGGTTTATCATAGTTAGTACTGGCAGTATTAAATAGTTAATACTGTTTGTGTAATAGTTAAGTCTGCTTACGCAGAAATTAGTTAGAGTTAAAGATATGCATAAGATATCTTAGGAAAAGATATGCATTATCTTTATACGTGTTTTGTAAAGCCCATCAGGGTTTCCTTAGTCTATGAAAGGAACCAGAGGCATAGTTAGTAGATATAGTTCTACTGAAGATCATAGAGATCGAATAGCAAATCATAGTTTGTAATCTGTAACTTAGGCAGATTCAAAGTTCAATATAAAAGTATTTTGATTATATTCTTCTTTACATTGTTGATTAAATTCCGCGTAATCAATAGTGGTTAATCATTGTTACTTTAGATTTATCTAAGGCAACAAACCCTTTACAAGCTAAAGGTTAAGATCCATTAAGCAACATGATCTTACAGAAAGGATAAACAAGTTTATATCCCTAAGCCTAAAAACCCTAAGCCTTCTGCTATAGAGCACCCAGCTAAGGATGACACCTACCACCACTGCAAAGAGGTGGGTCATTGTAAGAGGAATTGTCCTGCTTACCTTGCTGAGTTGATTTAGAAGAAGAAGCAAGTTGGCACTACCAGTTCTTCAGATGTCTTCATAATAGAATTATTTTCTTTTCCTACTAAATCCTGGGTGTATGACACTAGTTGTGGTACTCATATTTATAACACAAAACATGGTCTTGAAGGAGTAAGAAAGCTGAAACAAGTAGAAGCTATTGGAAGTTTTGACTTAGTTTTGCCTAATGGCCTTGTGACTTGTTTAGACAATTGTCATTATGCACCTTCTATAACTAGAGGTGTTGTTTCAGTTCACCGTTTGGTAAAAAATAGATTTGTCCAGTGTTTTATGGATTTTGGTATTTTAGTTTCTAAGAACAATGTTCATTATTTTAATGCTATTCCCAATAATGTTGTTTATAAAATTGATATGCATAATCTTGTACCAAATGTTAATTCTATTTATAATGTTAGCACTAAAAGAGCCAAACATAATTTGGACTCTACTTATCTATGGCACTGTCATCTTGCTCATATAAGTAAGAAACGTATTGAAAAGCTGCAATTGGAAGGGCTTTTAAAATCAACAGATGATGAGTCATTTGATCAATGCATATCTTGTTTATCGGGCAAGATGATAAGGAAATCGTTTCTACATCGTTCCGAAAGGGCGACTGATCTTCTTGGAATAATACATACTGATGTGTGTGGTCCACTTAGACATGTGTCAAGACAAGGTGCTAGCTACTTCATTACATTCACGGATGATTATAGTCGTTATGGTTATGTTTATCTTCTTAAACATAAACATGAGGTCTTTGAAACGTTCAAAGTGTTTAAAAATGAAGTGGAAAATCAACTTAGGAAGATAATCAAGGCTCTTCGATCTGATCGAGGTGGTGAATATATAAGCCAAGAGTTTAAAGATTATCTTAAAGCTTGTGGAATTATCCAACAACTTACTCCTCCTTACACACCGCAACATAATGAGGTGTCTGAAAGGAGAAATCGTACTTTGTTAGACATGGTTCGATCTATGATGAATCTTACTACTCTGCCTTTATCTTTTGGGATTATGCTCTAGAGTCTGCAACACGCATTCTTAATATGGTTCCAACCAAGAAGGTTGATAAGACTCCATATGAATTATGGTATGGAAAAGTTCCTAATATGTCTTACTTAAAGGTCTAGAGATGTGAGGCGCTTGTGAAGTGGGATACGCCTGACAAACTCCAACAAAGATCTGTTAAGTGTATCTTTATAGGATACCCAAAGGAAACAATGGGTTACTATTTTTACTTCCCACCTGAAAACAAAATAGTTGTTGCGAGGTATGCTGAGTTCTTTGAGAAAAATCTCATAACTCAAGAAGTCAGTGGGAGGGCCATGGATCTTGAAGAAATTCAAGATGAAGATACATCACCTTCTGAAATCACTAGCGAAATTCCTATGGAGGTTGAAGGTTTTGAACCACCTCAAGAGGAAGAGATTCCGATTCGTAGGTCTGAAAGGACACGTCGAGCTCCAAATCGTTTATGTCTAAATGTAGAGGCGGAGGAGCATAGTCTAGAAGGGTCATCAAAGAATCTCACAAAGATACTAAATAGTCAGATGAGTGCTCATGATAAAAATGGATTAGGGTTTGACACACAAAAGATGAATTATGAGTAATAAAACTGAAACTGATAGTGAGAACATTTTGATTGTCTTTGAGGAAGGTCAAAGGAATTAAGAGACACACTAGTAAATATAAATAGGTTTTTCACTAAAGCCAAGTGAGTATCATGATGTTCCCCCTCCAATTACAAGGAACCCACTAACCCCAAGAGCTGATATATCATTTGCAGGACTAGATGAGTATGCTTTTAGAAATAAAATCACACCTCATTCACTACAACATCAATCACTACCTCATTCACCACTACATCATTCACCATATCAATCACCACCACATTCCCCACATCATTCACCACCTCCATCATCACCATCATTTTTCACCACCTAGGTCCTATGAAGACACCTCCACCCTTAAGGTAAAACAACAGGAAGTAGATGTGGACAGTGTGCAACACAAGAAATTACGATGGAACTGTGTACGAATTGGTGACCATGGATTAATAGTTTACTCGTAGAAAGATTGAAGGAACCAATAGGACACTAGGGAATGTTGTCGCTACATAATTGGGTAAAGAAAGTGAAAACTCTGGAAATAGTTTTGAAGAGGAAATCTAAATCAGAGGGTGAAGAATCAGAGGATCAGGGGAGGAAGTTTCAGGATATTGATGATGATCCTCTAGTTTCTTTAGTTAGGGAATCCATGAAAGAGAAGTTAACAGATTTTGTCACTCCTACAAAAGCTTTAGGGGAGGCTCATAAAGAAGAAATCAGTCCTACAATCTTGAAGGCAGCTAAAACATTGTCAAAGGTTGCTTCTCAGGGTGTTAGCAAAGAAAAATCAACTGATAAGGGCAAGAGATACAGAAGGAGAGCAAGGTCTGTGGCTAAAAAGATTGATACTGGATTGGATGCTGAAGAAAAGATTAATACTTGCAGAGAAGAAATTAATACTGGTATTAAAGAGGTTAGTACTGGTATTACTAAAGTTGATTCTGGTACTTACTTAGCTTAGCAAGTGGAAGGGGTCAAAGGGAAGGAAAGGCTCTAATGAATTGAAGAGGATATCCAAGTCCACTTCACAAACTAAAAGAACAATTGAGACAAGAGAAGCTGGATTGGAAGAGGCTGATAAAGTTGCAAGCTCAACTGGATGAGAGAATTGCAAAGGCAAGACTCATTAGAATAAAATGATAGCTCAAAGAAATGCAAAAGATGAAGCTTTAACAGAGAGGTGGTTTGTTGGAGTGGGTTTGGGGATTCAAAACAAAAGAAAGAAAAGCTCAAGTATCAATTTTAAGCTCTGTTTATATACGAAAGACTGGGAATACATTATTAAGCCAAACCAAGAAGCAAATCAGAGTTTGTCAAAAGATTGTTAGACAAGATTTTCCTAAATAAGATTTTGCAAAAAGAAATGGTATAAATGTAGAATCAAAGAAAGAAACACTTTGTAGAGGAAAGAGTTAAGGCAAAGAGAAACAAACCTATGACTCAGTCATAGTTAAGGATCTATATGTCAAACTATCTTAAGAATCAAGGAACTTGGAAGCTTTCTTAGTTAAAGAAGTTAAAGTTTGAAGAGATTAAAGAAGAGTTTGATAAGTTAGTTCAGCAGATTGATACTTTTATTCTTAAAATCTAGAAGCTACAAAGAAAAATGAAAAGATATAAGAGAGACTTGACACGCATAAAGACATTAACCCTCTTTAATACATAGATAAATGTAAAACAAATAAAAATAAATTAACAAGGAACAAGAACCGCGAAATCAATGAAACCAAGGAAGCAGTATAGATAGTCTCCGGGGTCGAATTGGTCCATACGAGGCTTGTAATGGAAAATCGAATTACGGATTGAATGAATTGATAGACATGAATACAAAGATTTGATAAATAGGGCACTAAACCTAATAGGCAATTCACTCAAATATTAAGCAAGGAGAAAATAAGCAAAAGCATCTTAAAGGCTAGGAATGATCAAACACATAAAACTTATCATCTCATTGAAATTTATATGTAAAAGTTTTGTACAGAAATAAGCTCAAATAAACTTAAGACAAATCAATAAGCTTAAGGCTAACTCTGTAAATCACACAAATTCAAAAGCAATTAAGCTAATTAATCAAGGAAACTCGAGACAGTTGCAAACAACAGTACTTAACAGTTTTCACTAACAGTAACTAACTTTGATTAGTACCAGGCTACTTTAAGTTTAGTCAGGCTACAGCTCACTAAAAACACAATGAAACGAGAAATAAGCAAATAAACCAAAACAGATGTTTACCTAACCCTAATAAGCACTTCAGGAGTAAGAATAAGCAACTAGAATAAACTAGAATGGCAAATGAGCTAAAAAGCTACAATCCCGTTTTTAGTCCAAGTCCTCAAAAAGTGCTGATTTTTAAAAAGTCATTTTAGCCAAAACGTCAAAAAGGCAAAACACAAAAGATGTTCATCAAAACCATGTTTTAAAAGCAACCTTTAATAAAGACCAACCTTGCGAAATAAGCACTTTATAAGCTCTCAAAAAGCCAAATAAGCCTGCTGATTGCAGAAAGTTGCTTAACACTTTGGTTTTTTTGGGTATTTGGACACTAAAAACTCAAAATAAGTTCAATTCAAAAAGGAGAATGTTAAGGAAAAGCTATAGATATTGCTTAATACTGATTCCAAAAATCTTTTTCAAACTTCCCAAACACAACTTAACTTAAATCAATTTGCATCAAAGAAGTAGTAAACTACTAACTTTTACAAAAATAAGCCAAATTCAAATAAGCTAAAAACACATAAGCCAAACTGAAAAGTGGGCTTTTGGAAATAAGCTCATTAATGAGTCCTTATTAAGCCCACCTATTCACTTTTTTAGGTAAGCCACTAAAATAAGCACAATAAGCACAAATCATTACACTACTATATTTGGATTTTTAATGAAATAAGCACTTTTAGACCTAAAATAGCTACTGAAATAAGCTCAAAACTTTAAACAAACCTCAAACAAGATTTAGTTTCACCCTCCAATGAGCTTTATGTACAAAAAATCATAACCTAAAACCTAATCACTATCCTAAAAGTAAGATTCAAAAATTGGTGAACTTCGGTACTAACCTGGAATTAGTAACCGCATAGCTTTTAAAAGTTATTACCCTTCCTAGGCTAGTTTAAAAAGTTGATACCGCTAGTTCTAAAAACCTCTTAAAGTTTTCAAAAGTTATCTTATTCAAGCTTAATTGGATTCTATATTTGTTAAAAACAATTATCAAATGGACAAAATACAGTACTGTATGATTAGATTTTCAATCAGTGATAAGCACTTTAATAAGCTAAATTAATCTAACAGTATTAACTCAAAACTAACAGTTTTATTAAATGAACTAACAGTACTAACTAAGAAAGTTACACTAATCACTTTAAACAAACAACTAATTAAGGAAAAAGCACTAAACATACTGATAAAGCACAAATAAGTAAACATAAGTATCAATTAAGCACTATAAGCAGTTCTACAGTAAAGAAGAAAAACAAGAAAAAGAGAGACTTACAACACCCCGTGCTCAAACAGGCTAAAAATACCAAGGAATCTAACAAGCTGCTAGCTGTATAAAACAAAGCTGTAGTGTCCAAAAGCCCATCCAGAACTGGCTTATATCCCTGAAAATTAGCGAGTGGTGAATTTAGAGTGATTTTTGCAATATCTCTTAACTACTGACCTATTTTGTTTTACTTAATTAAAGGTCAGTTTAAAAACAAGCTGTAATGGAGTTTTTTGAACATAAAACAACACAATTAAGTAAACTTAACTCTTGGAATAGTGAAATTGACCTTAAAACCTCAAATTTGCATTGAACTGAAAATGTTACAAAGCTTAAAGTAGAAAGCGTAAATGACTTAAAACAAACTGAAAATAAGCTAAGATATTCTAAGATATTAAAAACTAAAAACTAACTCTCTAACTTGGGTTACAATGGCCCTATTTATACTAAAACGAATTAAGGTCTTGGTTTCTTGGACTCTCTTCTCTTCTTTCTTCTGTGTTTCTTGTAGAGACAAAAACCAAGTGTGTGTTTGTTGAGTGAGGTGAATTCAAAAACGAAATCCCAGCCGTGTCAATTCCTCTGTGCTTCTTTGGAGTCAATCAAAGCCATCTAAAAATAAAAACCTTATTGGGAATGGTTAGGATTGCCAACGAAGCACTTATATATGCTGGGGGGGTTGAATAGAGGATGGTTGAAATGATTTACCTAGTTTTTAAGTGCTTTGCAGGTAACGTATGGATGACATCCCCTAAAGTGTACCTTGTGTTTTTTTAGGGCGGGAAAGATGAGTTAGGGTTAGATATGGCAGCTTTGGCCCCTCACTAACTTATAACTTCATTGCAAAACTTTGCCATTGTGCACATTTCAACCCTTAGTCTTTTACTCTTTTAATACAACTTGAGGTATGGCATTTTAGGTCCCTCAATTTCTCAATTGCTGACTTTCTTTGACTTTAGTCATGGGTTTATTTTTCTGACTTGACTGACTTTGGCTTTGGTTTGAACTTTTCTTTCATCCCGTGCTTGTGTTTGGTCGTTTTTTTTGGCTTTCTTGTTTGCATACCGTATCTGCTAAAATTCAAATTCAAAACATACAAAACAATGTATCTTTGGTACTTTTTTAGTCTTTTTTAGTCCGTATTAATGAAAATGTATGCTAATTAAGCACATACCAAAAATCCCCCCATACTAAGGTATTGCCAGGTTGTCCACCACGCAAGGTTATGAAGTAAACACTCAAGAAAACCAAGAAACTTAATCCCCCTCAGACAATACCTCGAAAATAAGCTAAGTGTTTCGCAGGGAACTAAATAAATCAATACTTCGTCAAGTCCTGTTTTCACCATTTTTTATATGTAACACTACTATCCCTAATATTTATTTGATTTTCCTTCCTTATTCTTTTCTTAACATAACCCGTTTGACTTCCTTTTATTTTATCACATTGGATCAGATAATGATAAGCGCACAAAGAACTAATCTATGGATGTCCTGGAGGATAAATTCATCTCGCCCCCAATTTTTTTCACTAATCCAAACCAAGGCAATTAAACATATCATTTGTCAATATAATTTCTAATATAACCACTCATACGTATACTTGCTAACTTTTAACTCCCAACATGGATAAATGATTTAAATAGTGTGTACTCAATTCAACTCAACCACAAATCATCAACTTATGTCCTAGTCCGAAAATCAAGATGAATCATGACTCAAACAACGAACTTAAATAGGACTTTAACTTGATTTTTAAAAGAAACGAAAATTTAACCGTATGAACTTTTGTCAATATACATCATCAGCATAGTCCATAATTCTTAAAGCTAAATGCGTTAGCTTAGTTTGAACACCTACTAGGCCGTCGCGCCCCTAGTATGATATCACAACCAACGACCAGGTGTTCTTAGTTTTGAAAACCCCTCCCATTGCTAGCCATATTGGGAAATCACGATCAATACTTTTCTTCCTAATATGCTAAGGATGGTGTAGTTTAGTTTTGAACCCTCGACCTAGACCGTAGCTTCCTAGCGAGATATCACAACACAACCAAATCCCTAGAAGTAAAGATGTCTTAGTTTTGAACCCCCACCTCGTGGTTTAGCGTAGTATGGATAACACGACACCATCCTTTATACTTGCTCCATATAATCAATGTATGCTGCCATTTGGCGTAAGTTTCAATATTCATGCATTTTTTGCATTCATATTTCATTCATGCTTCTTTGGCATTTTAACTTTCTAATTACTAAGAAACATAAAAACCTCGCTTTAAAGAATCAAGTTAGCATATCTGAAGCTTTTCTAAAAACAAACGATAGACTTAGTTGAATTGAAATGAGCACTATGAATATGGATTAAAAGCTAATAGGTAGAATAAGCCACAATACTCATATAAGTCTTAGAAGAATCTTACTCAGCACATAAACTTATATTTAAACGTCTACACTTCATGTTCTTCACCTTATTAAAATTCGAAGTCAATAGAATTCGTGAAAGCTTAGCTCTACCATTGAGGAACTATCTAGGGCTCCAACACGCCCGATTTGAGTTCAAAAATTATTCTCATTCTACCATTAGGAGAGTCGAAACTGTGACAAACACTTTATTTTATTTTTGAAAAATTTTAATTTTTTTTAATTTTTTTGGTATTTTTGTGCAAAAATTTGGTGTAAAAACGGATTATATGAATGAACCAAAACGGCTGCAGGCAAAATCAAATCCGAAAGAACCCCCACATACTATAACTAAACATCGTCCTCGAAGTTTTTGAGAAAGGGGCACCAACGTAAATCTAAGGCCGTTTATAATGTGCCAAAAGATAAAAACGTTAGTCGGTTTAGATTTGGTAAACTATATTCCCAAAATGAGCTGAGGATGTCTAAGCATCTTGTGATGACTCTTCACATGAAGATTTTAATAATACTCTCCAGGTACAATTATTTCACAAACTTGTGACGTAGGGAGATTGGGTCACTATTGATACACATAATAATTCCTCAAAGGTAAACAGTATCTCCCTCAGAATCATAGATGCCGTCAACACCTGGTGGTATTGAATCATCATGTTCAAGAAATTCATTGATCTCTTCCATTAGAAAATCACTTCCTCCGAAGGGAGTGAAAGATGGAGAGCGAGAATCGATCATAAGGTCCGACGTAGAAGTGGGATTGCCACTTTCAGAAATTTCAAGTACTTTTTGAACATATTCTTCGCAGCAAAATGTCAATAACAAATCCATCGACTCGTGTTAACCGCTTCAATGATATTGTAGAGAAAGTTCTTAGTATCACCAACTTTGAAGGTCACGGGATTGGTCATCGTGCCTAAGGGTCAATTGAGGTTCACTGTAACATCATCAAGGCACGTGCCGTACCTCAAAAAGGTCTTCCTAATATTAGGGGAACCCAGGATCGCCATGAAATCAACAAAAAACCACAAAATCGGCAGTAAGAGATAGAACGTTCTAACTTCACAAAAATATCCCGCGATGCCAGTTGGGAGTAGAAATCGTTCGTGTGTTGAATCGGCAGTTCAATATCATTCTGGGTTTTTGGTCAAAGCTGGTAGACTATGTTCTTTCTAAAAGGAGAGAGGCATTAGTTGATAGCTTTCACCGAGATTGGCTAAGCTAAGCTTTCATTCATCTACCGAAAGTCACACGGTATAAAAAATCTGCCAAGGTCTCCAAGTTTTTCTCAGGAAACTTTTTTCGGATAACCGCCGAGCAATTCTCTATCTCGTTTTACCGGTGTCTTTGGTCAACTCAATACAACTTATCCTTGTCATTGTGGAGGCTATTCTAACATGGTGCAAATTTGGGCATGTGTAGGAGAGCGCCCGCGAAACTTAGCACGAAATGGAGATTCATGAAAAAACACCATAAATTTTGAAGCTAGAAGATTGTCTTTTTCACGTAGCTTTTCTTTGTTGCCCTTAAAGGAATAAGGCAGAGGTTGGTTAGTCTTTGAAGCAACAACGTGCTCACCAATTTGGCATAGTTTGGACCACTGAGGATGGATGTTTTCGGTGCTGGTTGCACCGTATCCTTTGTCACTCGTGTTCATTTTCCTTCTCTATTAGGAGATAGAAGAAATTGGAGGTCCATTATAAGATACACCAGCTTCGGTGTAGTGATTACTTCACAACACCTTGTCGGGTTAGCATGGGTGTTGCTTATAAGAGAAAACTCCGACCCGAGTAGAAGCGTATTAACTATTTACGAATTTGGTGAACAGGTCCATTATAATTCCATTTGATTTGCATATTTTGCGTAACCGCGTCGTTAGCTTTGACGTAGTTATCCAAATCGGTGCTTAGATACACTGGTGCTGGTGTAAACTGGAGCACTGTGTAATGCCGGAGCTTGAAATCGGGTTTGATTAAACTGGGGTGTGTAACTTGTCCTTGATTAGAAATTATTTGACCAGTCACACAATTTGGTAAAATTTGTTCCCCTGAATTTTGTTGAAATTAATCCACCATTTTATAGTTGTTTTGATGGTTTTGCATCTAGGAGAAAATCGGAGGTCCGAAATTTGGTTTGTGTCGACCATACCAGAGGTCGGTAACTGGCATTTCCATGGTTGTAGTAAAACTGGCGGCGGCTTATGACACGTATTCTTGGATATTGTCACGATAGATCAGTTGCCATTGGTGCTGGACAATTTTGGTAAGAAATGACCACCCCCTGCTGGTTACACAACTTACTCGACCGCTTTTACCGGATGAGTCGTGTAGCTGGAGTTTGTTTTTTCTTATCGAGGAGCAATGCGTTGGACCATATCATAGGAGTCGAAACATCATAGAGATTCCGGAGGTGGAAGTGCTCACTTTAGCAACAACTGTGCTTGCTTTCGTGCATTGCGAATTTAGATTTGCTCTCAGATGATTTTTAGACATACTCTGGCATATTTACCCAAAAAATTACCAACCTTTCCCGCGGCGAATTCATGAATCTTGATCATTTTGTGTTCAAGGCATTATAGAATGTATCGAGTTTGATGCAGATTCCTGGAAAACCCTGATGCGGCATGCCCTGAAGAAGATCATTGAATCTGATCCTCATGCTTCATAAAACGATTCGTCAAATCATTGCTGAAAATGCTTGTGATTTCATTCTGAAGAATTTGGTCCTTTTAGAAGGAGGAAAGAAATTGTTAATGAATTTCTACACAATATCAACCCATGTGAAGAATCAATTGTGAGGGGTTTCTTTGTCAAGCCAAATCCGGGCTGCCCCCTCGAGGGAAAAAAGGGAAAAGCAATAAGCTTAACCGAGCTTACTCTGGGACGTTCGAAACTTCATCGATAAGTGATCTTGTTTGAAATTATCTGATGTAGCAGGTGGGGTCTTCTATTTATATCATGTCCAGAAAAACTTGCTTGTTTTGAACAAGATTAATAGACCAGCTTTGATCTCAAAATTGTTCGCCAGTTGATCTCGGAATAAAACGATTGCATCCCCTCGTAACCTCGGTTGGGTGCCTCGAGCAATGAGCCTAGTACGAATTATCAGTACCTAGCGTAACTATGGAGGATTGAAAGTTTCTTGATTGTTAATGGTTTCTCAAGATTTGGTGATTCAACAGAAGTTTTGTTCGACTTGTTTTGTCGACGTTACGGCTTGAGAACGATGTGCATGCACAAATAGAAATATAAACAAGAACATTTTCACTTTAAATTTTTTTTTTAATATGAATTTATTCACAATTGAATTTTAACGACCAATGAGAAATACAACTTCAACCAAATAATCTACTTAATGTCACGATACTCTCAAAAAGATAAACGACACCAGGTGAGCGGAGGAGTCGGAATAGCGCAAGCTTATTTCTCCTTTCCTGTCGTAGTTCCACGAACAACCTCCATATACCTACTTTTTAAGTTTGTTTAAAACTTTCAAGGTGGAGCCGAATGTCGATTAAAGAGACACAAATGACAAGTATTTAAAAAATCTTTTGTTCGAGTTGGGAACCAACAAGTACATCCGGATGTTATTATGAAATACCTCCAATTGGAGAATAATATATTTTGGGTTATTTTTACACAATTTGTATGAATTTTATTTCTTTTTTATTGCGGACTAATGTTTTTATATTTTGGTTTTTTCTTATGTTTGTATATATTTATACTAGTAAAAGAAAATAAAGAAAATTTTTGTACTTTTTATATTTTTAATAGAATAAAATCTTCACAGATTCAAACACTAAATACAAATGTAACATAAATCGTATAAGGGATGTTTGAACAATTTATTTTATGATAATGATACTTGGTATTTTTGTTATATATATCTTAAATTGTGTCATATTGCATGTTTAAATCCATGAATAATAAATGCATTATTCTAAATAATCCGTTGTCGATTAACAATATGGGAATTGATTCGCTCAATAATATATATATATATATAATATATAAGCAAACACTTAACCAATTACCTTTGCACAAGAAATGGTTAAAAGTTCACCAAAATAAAATATATATGTAGCCGGAAGTATGATTCCCGGGTCGTTTTGTCCCAACGAGGCTTGAATGGAAAATCGAATCACGAATTGATAAACGATGTTTGAATATGACAAGGTTAGGCTTGGTTTTCTATTTCTACAAGTTAAATAAGCCAAAAGATTTAAATAAAACCTAAAAACGAAAGCTAAAGAACTTAAAACCTAAAACGGGCACGAAAAACGAGGGCTAAAAACCTAAATTTTTTTTATAAAAATTACACTAAGTGGAGAAAAAGTGCAGAAATTTAACAAAATTAAAAGCCCCAAATTTTATCTAATGGTTAAAGCTTAATTAAACTAATTAAAACTAAACCTAACTAATAATTAAACTAAAACTAACAAGGACTAACAATGGACTAACGACAGGGACTATTTGTGACAAAAGACCAAAATAAATTCTTTTTTTCCTACCCTGAACCCCAATCCCGATTTTAGTCCAAGCCCCCAAAAAGTGCTGATTTTAAAAAGTCGTTTTTAGCCAAAACGCAAAACACGAAAGTTGTTCACAACATGTTTTTAAGCAACTTTAATAAAGACACCTTGCGAAAATAAGCACTTTATAAGCTCCAAAAAGCCAATTTAGCTGCTGATTGCAGAAAGTAAGCTAAAATTTTGGTTTTTGGTATTTTGGACACTACAAACTCAAAATAAGCTCAAATTCAAAAAGGAGAGATGTTTTGGAAAGCTTATATGTTGCTTAATCTGATTCCAAAAAGCTTTTTCAACCAAACACAACTTAACTTAACTCAATTTGCATCAAAAAGTAGTAAACTCTAACTTTTTCTTAAATAAGCCAAATTCAAAATAAGCTAAAATCACCAATAAGCCAAACTGAAAAGTGGGCTTTTGGAAATAAGCTCACTAATGAGTCCTTATTAAGCCCACCTATTCACTTTTTTAAATAAGCCACTGAAATAAGCACAATAAGCACAAATGACTACACTACTATTTTTTGGATTTTAATGAAAATAAGCACTTTTAGACCTAAAATAAGCTACTGAAATAAGCTCAAAACTTTAAACAAACCTCAAACAGATTTAGTTCACCCTCCAATGAGCTTATGCTCAAAAAATCATAACCTAAAACCTAACCTAACTAACCTAAAAGTGAGATCAAAAATTGGTGAAAACTGAACCATAAATAGGAAATTTTAGACATTTTTGACCCATTTTGGGTCTTAACCCAAACACCCCTTTAAGTATTGAAATGGCTTTTTAAGGCTGTTTTATGGAGATTTAGAACAAGGGAATGTCGTTTAATACTTTCCAAAAGATCAGGAAGACTAAATCTAAATCTTACTACCAG
>BQNB010010993.1:0-62705 GCA_026074375.1 Tanacetum coccineum
CACTATCCCAAATGTACAAGATATCAAATGTCTACGAGCTAAAGACTGAAGTGATTAAGTTTTGTATTTTCAGGGGTGACTTCCCTTAGGAGGAGATTGTTAGATATTAGAAAAAGACTCGGTCACCCCGTGTATTTTACTGTTTATTATAACTCGTAGTTTAATAGTTAATAGTACGATTTTCAGTTTTAAGTCGGGTACTAATACCCGGTATATTGTAATAACTATATATAGCCTATTCCAACTTTGGAAGAGGCAAGCTAGTTATTTATTCCTTTCATACAAAAACACATTTTCTTTCTCTAGAAAAACTCTCTCATGTGTTTCTCTCTCTAGAAACTAGCCAAGTCCAAGAATCGATCCCGTGTTATGATATATGATATATCACAGATACCATCCAGTTAGTTAATAACAATAAGACAGTTTACATAATAATAGTGAAATGGGTTGTAAGACGGTAAATGAGTAGCTTACTTATATTTAATAGAGAATTGAAGTGTAACTGACAAAATCGTCATGACACAAATTGAACAAATGATTTAGGAAAATCCACACAATACACGAAATTCACAGGTAAGTACTAGTGCAAAACTCTTAGAGATTACAGTCTAAGTCTACTTAGGTTTCACTAGATAAGGAAAAATCTCTCCTTAAACATCAGCGTTATCTTTGACGGCGTTAGAGCTCCAACGAGTTTTAACCTCCTAAATACGGTTCGCACGGTTCAGATTTCTAATTTGCCACTGCGGCCTCTAAGTTGAATATCGAAACGGGTGTCCTACAATTCCTACTCACACGGCCAACACTCTTGTAGTTATTGCACTTCACAGTGCAGTGTGGTGCAACTTACGTTTGTTGTAGAAGGGAAATTTTGCTACATATCCGTCCTTGTAATTTGGTTTAGCAATGTAAGCTCTCACGGCCTTTTGTCATTTATTTTGTTGTTGGCATTCCTTACTACCTTGGTTTCCTAACGTACGACCTAATCCATTTAGTCGCGAGCCATGTGGATTCTTTCCTCATAAACAATATTAGCTTCGATAGCATTAGCAATTCGTTGGGTTACAATACACTCGATCCTCGTGGAACTCATTCCTTGTCTTGTCGTCGGTATTTACTTCAAAATCGAACGGGGTAAAGGAAATGAAATAAGTCGAATAAATGAATAAGTATAGACTAATTTATACAATTTATTTATTTAAATGAAGAGGCGTCCCAATCCTTTCAAATAAAGAGATTATAAATTAGCCTACTTAATAATTTCTGATGCAATACGCGTACTCATAAAATCTTCAAGGTGGTGGATGAAAATACGATGCAGGCACTCTAATGAGTATGGGACGAGTGTTTAAAACTCGTCTTCGGAGACGGGGAGAAACAATTAGGGAAGATCGACATAGAGTTCAAAATAGCTGATGAGTATACGGTTAAAGTAAATAAGATTAAGATCTTTCATGAACGAGTTTACATAGCAATTACCATATTAAACCTCCAGTTACAAGTCCCGCCCATACAAGACTTGTGAAACTTAGATTCATACATAATTCCATGTAAACATAACCGTGTCGGGTTTCGCGTAATACGATATTGTATAAGGTTATGAATAATAAGTTCGAGACCATTGCATCGCTCACAATGTCTTAGACAAATTTTAGAGACCATTGTGTCATCCACAATGTCTTAGAAAGGTTTAATATTTATATAGACAACTTCCATATAAGTAAATAGAGGAATAAACGTAAGGCGAACGTAAACCGCGGAGAAGAGATAACCGCAAAGAAAAGATAACCTCAGAGAAAAGATAACCGCAGAGAAAAGATAATCGCAGAGAAAAGATAAGCGTAAGCTCATAGCAAAAACACGTATAAGGCACACATAAAAGCACGTAAGGATCACATACTGGTTATAGACCAGACCTAGATATTCTACCTAGAGGTTTAAAGGAGTCTAACTTATGATCAGCTTTATGATATTAAAGCAACATGGAATGGGTACCATGCTAATGGAGACAGAACATTGATGAAAGGTCCTTCAACCAACTAATGATCCTTTGGCACTAGTGTCGAATGCCTCAGTTCAGCAGTATCCAACACATTCATCCAAGTCTCCACAATCCTCAAATGAACCATCTCCTGCTGACAACTTTCAACTGGACTCAGGAAGTTCTTCAACTGAAAACTTGATTGAAAGTTTATCCAACTCACTTGCCCTCCTCACTCAATCGTACAAATCACATCTTCCTCAAACAAACAATCAACTTAGAACGTCATCTAATGCAAGGAACAAAGCTACGGTTCAAGACGGCAGAGTTGTGGTTCAAGATGTCCGTGGAAGATACAATGCGAAACAATCAGAAACCATTTCAGAGAAACAATGCAAGAGGTAAATGTTGTAGCTGAGGAATGTAGGAGGTAGAACAGAGGAGGCATTATTTATCCTGGACCAGCCAACCCATTAAGTGTAAATCTGTAACGGATCTAAGGGCACATAGCACGAGAATGTCCAAGGCCAAAGCGACTTCAAGATTCAGACTACTTCAAGGACAAGATGCTGCTAATGCAAGCCCAGGAGAATGGTGCAGTACTGGACGAAGAACAATCGTTGTTTCTTGCAGGAGAACAGATTATCAACTTTGATGAGGATGTGGATAATTCACCGGAGAATGATCTGGCACTCAATATGGACCATATCTTTGAAGCTGATGAATGTGATGCATTCGACTCTGATGTTGATGAGGGTCCCACCACACAGACCATGTTCATGACAAATCTCACATCGGAAGATCGAATCTACGATGAAGCCGGGACATCATATGACTCAAATACTCCGTTTGAGGTACAAGATCATGATACCTTTGTAAATCATTTAGATGAGTATCATGAAGTACACGAGATGCAAACCGATGAACAACACAACTACGTTGTTGACTCTGATGCTGACTATACGAGTAATAGTAATATTATTCCGTATGATCAGTATGTGGAAGACAACGAAGATCATGTTGTTCAAAGAAATGTATCTTCTGTGCGAAATGATGCATTGATGTCAATTCTCGATGAAATGCATGAACAGGGAGTACAAAGTAGATTAGCAAATAAACCAGACATGATAATTAATGATTCAGTGACCTCTGAACTTGCGAGATATAAGGAACTGGTCGGGGAATATGAAAAACGGGCAAAGTTTGAATTAACTGATAGAGAACGAAAAATTGATGAACAAATGAGAATAATTATCTCAGACCGAAATAGAAAGGAAACTTCTTTAAAATCAGAACTTCATTCAGCACAAATACTACTTAGTTCTACCGTTGGCCATTATAAGTCAAAGACAGAAGAAGTAATCATTTTGAAAAAGGATTTTAAACAAAAAGAAGATAAATTCCTTGAAGAGTTTTTAGACATAAAAAGGCTAAAAGATAAGATTGAAGATAGATTATACAAACAGGATCAGTCTGTTCAAACGGTTCACATGTTATGTAAACCAAAATCGTTTTATGATGAAAAGAACAAGGTAGCAATAGGCTACAAAAACCCCTTATGTCTCACTCGTGCAAAGCAAGCTCAGTCTGCTCTGTATAATGGTCATGTACTTGTCACTACCAATCATACACCCACTGTCATACATGACTCAGAGGATACGCGTGAGTTAGCTGAGATAACTAGGAATAGAATGCTGTTGAAAATGCAAAGCCCTCTATGTATGGAAAATAAAGTTAGGATTCCCCCCCCCTGATTACTCGAAAGAGAACTTTCTTGCAACCTTTGCTCCCCAAAGAAATCTGACCCCAGAACAGATATTTTGGTCCATAGATGACAACAACAGGAAAAAGGCTGAGACCTTAGCTCCAAAACCAATTTCAGCATTGACAGTGTATCCACCCAATACTCCTGTCAAGCTTGTCCCCAGAATTCTTCCAACTAAATATAACACCCAGTGTTTTCAAGTCATTGACGACATCAATAAATTCGCAATGTATCTTTTGTATTGTACGCATTTGCTTAAAATTGTAAACGTTAGGTTAAATCGCGTACGCCAAAAATTAGCGTTCAATGTAAACGGGCATCAAACAATTAAATGTTTACATCAAGCAAGGGTTATATAATTATTTTGAGGATAATTATTAACTTTGTTCATTTTATTTTTATCGGATACGTAAAGTGTATACGTTTCGCGATAAATTGCGTTTAGGCACTCCCGGAACCACAAAAACTTTCCTACGCTTCAACAAATACCCACTTTTATACCCAATACATAAAAGTTGCAAAATATATCATGTATATCTTGTGTATACCGAAATTTTAGCCATTTATTCAAGTTATATATAGTAAACTCTTCACTTTGGTCAAAAAGGACACCATACTTCTTTAATGCACACCATACCTAGCTTACTTTGACTAAGAACCATACCTATGGCCATCCCTAAGACCAAAGACCATCACTTAGACCATGCTTTGACTCCTAGACCATGTCTTGCACCATACATGCATCTATACTTATGGCAACACCATTCCTACCATACCTTGACCAAAGACTAAGACTAAGGCCATTCCTAAGACTCCCCTTATGTCTCCTTGACTAATCATAAGCCTATATAATGCTAAAGATGCCAGCTGCTCTTATTAATCAAAATGATTGTGTTAGAGTAGAACTAGAAAAGGTCAAACAACATTTCAAGGAATTGGATGAATCAATTATGATTAACGCGTGCGCACACAAGTGAAAAGACATCTTCATTGTTAGATGAAATTGGATGTCTTAAATGCTCAATTGGCGGAACAATAGAGTCTTGTTTAACTAGTGACTATGTCAAGCCAAAATAGTTCTGCTCCTGGCATGTATGCCATTGACGTTTAAAACCCAGCCCTTTTTCTTCCTTTTCCCAATTACCCCCCCCCCCCCCCCCCCCTTTTTCTCTTCCCATCATCTTCTTAAGAACAATATGAGTGCTCATTATTTTAAAACTGTATCAGCCATATCCTAAGGAGTGTGTAAAAATAGTTAGGGAGATTGTAGAGGTAAGCTAGAGTAGTTTATCCACTGCGATAATTCATTAATATGCTTGCCAATCATAAGTTATCTCAGGAATTGTTTTTTAAACTTTGTGATTTGGCACTTGCCCAAAAAGTTTCAATGAAAGAGATAACAAGGCTCCCTCTACCCCTGTTACTAGGAAAAAGCAAGTTACTTTTAGTGATAAACCAGGAACCTCCTATTATAGCAACTACCACATAGAACTAACACGAATAGTGAACAGAAGTTCAACAGAATAATATCCTGTAATTCCTCTTACAGGAGTAAACGATTCCACTGAAGCAAGCGGATCAAAGCCTAGAAGCAATACAAAGAAAAATAGGATCCTGTCCATGCATAAGAAGGGATTATGAAGGTATAGTAGAAGTACACCTTAGGACAAATAAGTCAGTATGGACAAAAGTGAATCGGGTTGATTCTAGCATTAGCTCTAAGCGTGTTGTAATTAATAATTCGAGTTTCCTAAAGTTGTAGTTGTCACAAAAGACTTGGTAAGACCTATTTTGTTTGAAGTTCTGCATGTCATGAATGGTGTGGTTGTTAATATGTACGTGATTTCTGTGATTGCTATCCTCCGCACTGTCTATTATCGATGCTGAATATAATGGGATAGATGATTCTGCTGGAAACCTAAAAAGGCTAGATCTTCTGATAGGGATCTGTTTGTGCCAAGACCCAAGCTTTTGAGTATTTGGAAAGCAGCTAACGGGTTAAATCTTTTTATCGTTATTGGTTATCAATGGTGAACCCACAGAAAAGAAACTCGCCTTAGGTAAAAATTTGATTGTGCGTTTTCAATGGGTGACCCACTGGAAAGAAATTTGCCTTAGGCGAAATGGCCATTTAACTAAGAACTTTTCTGTGAAATGTTCTACTTTATATGCTATACAAACAGGACCCCCAAACAAAATGTGGGGAACGAATTTCCAAAAATTCTTTTTATATAGATAATTTCGAGCTGCTTGTTGTTCCAATGCAGGTCATAAAGGTCATTGCATTGGTATATGGACTCAGGTGTTTCAATTAACATTTGTCGGGAAATCGTTTCAAGCTCATGAATTTTTTTGTTGGGAAAAGTTCTCAATCGGGTCCCAGTCTAGTGATATCGGGATTGAGTACGCACAATTAGGTGCTTAGATCTTGAGGTTATGGTAGATGTAATGTTATGGTGTGACAGTGTGATCTCAGAGTATAATAAGTGGGAGGGACTTGGACACAATCTATTCTCTGTAGGGCAATTTTGTGATTTTGATCTTGAAGTTGCTCCTTCAGAAGCATAACTTGGCTTTGTTCGTGTTATTATGGGTTACATTATATCCTTAAAGGTAGTCGGTAGGCACCAACATTTGTACACGATATCGATTGTTGAATTGTAATTGGATGAAGTACTCTCCGATATGCTTGCTGTCAAAAGGCTTCCAAGTACCAAATCATGGTTGTCGGCATCGTCGGTTTAAAACCATTATAATTCGCACGATATGTGGATCTTGCTCGAAAGATCCTGGATAGAGGTCTACCCAGATTGAAGTTTGTAAAGGATCATCTTTGCTCGCCTGTCAACTTGGAAAAAGCAAGCAAGTTCTTCCCATCCGGCCAAAATTCTGAATATACAATAATATGGTAGTTCTTCATACCCTTCACATGGATCTGTGGTGGACCAATGAGAGTCAGAGTATTTAAAGGATAAGAAATATCTTAGTTAATCGTGGATGACTATTCAAGATCACATGGGTAAAGTGCTTGAGGTCAAAGGATGAAACTCCAGAGTTTGTCACCATCTTTCTTAAGCAAATAAAGGTTGGCCTCAAACCAAAAATCTGCCAGTATCATCCGCTATATACACCTGATTACGGATAACGTGAGTTCGTCATACCATGTTTTGGCTGGGGGATATTTACTATGTGGTTGTTGGCATATTCATAAAATAGTTTGTTTCCCAGTATCTCCTAAACATAAAACGGCGTTGTGAAAGACGTATTTCGTTTCAATGGTGATGCGAGCTCGTACAAGGATGATATTTCCTCGAAAGCTCCCATGTTTTCTATGGGCGAAGCTGTAGCACTGCTTGTTACACCCCAGAAAACAGATACACTAATTTCTTACTCGTCATAACTAAACCTATGAGCTTGTGAATGATAAGAAGCCTGATCTTACATTCTTTCGATTTTTGGTGCTGTGTGCTATCCTACAAATGATTGCGAAAATTAGAAAATTTCAGCCAAAGCGACATTTGGGATTTTCACTTGGTATCTCCTAGAAGGAAGGGCTATAGAATCTAAAACAAGAGTAAAACAGTCGATTAATGAAACAATTCACGTCACTTTTCGATGAGCTGCATCAGTCATTGGCTCCTATTGCTATGTGTCTAAGGACCGAGCCTTTCGCATTCATGACCCCTGGACAACTCAAATCAGGGCTCTGCTCTAACCGATAATGAGCTGGAGGATGTTATTTGCACAAATGTTTGATGATACACTCTTGAACAATCCGAGTCAATGAACCAAGCACCGTTGCTACTGGAAATTAATGCTCAAATTGTTTCCACCATAGTACATTCTTTGTCTACAACGATTACTCAAGATAGTCACCATCGACAAGTGCTTCATCGTCAACCAATTCCGATATTTCATTAATCCAGTCCAAACATCAAGAAATTGAGAGATCCCACTCACGAAGACACCCCAATACATCCACGATGTTCTTCTATCTTCAATAACCTTGATACTGGAGATCCAGGTTTGGCTCATCATCATATTGGAGGATATGTTATTCTTCGGAACCCAACCAAGTTAATTACCCACCCGGACCATCTCAGGAAGATGGACCAAAGTCATCCCTTAGATAACATCGTTGGACAATCCCTGCGTCCTGTATCTACCAGGGAAAACAGTTAGCATTCCGATTGCTTGTGGTGCTGTTTCACATACTGAAAATGTCAATTAAGGTCGAACCACAAGACTTCAAAAATGGTCATGATAGAAGCTGCTGGTTTCAAGCCTTGCAAGATGGGAAATTCCACGAATTGTGATCGATTTGAAGTGTGGGAATTAGTACCTCGCCCAATCTATGTTATGGTTATCGCTCTCAAGTGGATCTATAAAGTGAAGCTTGATGAATATGGTGATTCTGTACTAAAAAACAAAGCTGGTTAGTTGCAAAAGGGGATATCGTAGGAGGAAGGACGTATTGATTTTGAAGAATCGTTTGCTCCAGTTGCACGGATAGAGGCCATCAGAAATATTCATTGCCTATACTTTGCAACAAGACATGATTATCTACCAAAAGGATGTATCAAAACTGCTTTTTGAATGGTGATCTTCAAGAAGAAGTCTTTGTCGTCATCCTGAAGGATTTGACAGACAGGAAAATTCATACTCTCGTCTATGTCTGGAAAAGGCTATTTGATGGGCTAAAGCATACAGCACATGGTAACGTGGTATGACCACTCTCAAAGTTCTTGTTGGGCAATAATTTCTTCAAGGTCGTTGGATCCAAGTTATTGTCTCACGCAAATCAGGCATAATAGATTCTACTTGTTCAAATATACGTAGATGAGATCATTTGTGCCTCAAACAGATCATAAATGGTGTTGTTACATATTTTCTAAAGAGATGAGCTCCAAATTGGCAGTATGTCGATTCTGGGACGCGAATGTACGTTTTTCTATAGGACTTTAAGTTTCAATCAAAGTTCTCGGATGGCATTTTATTAACCATAGCGCGGTAATATGCGCTCTCAGAGAAACCTGATAAAGAAAGTATGGATTGGATCTCTATCTGGTACCCTGTCTGATACCTACAGCAATGGTGGATCGATTGTAATACACGTGTGGTTTTCATTACTACGGAAGGATCTCTCCTTGGGGATTCCTGTTTGACCATAGATAACCTCGCATTTAAGAGGATATGGTTTGGCTCCCTATTTGTTATCCTTGACAGCCTGTCACGAGAACCGAACTTATTGTATGTCGCTGTTTGAACATGTGTTGCTTCAGATTTCAGGCTAAGCCTACCAATAAACTCTTGTGAGCTATCTAACTGTTTTCGGTACTTGAATAGGAACCATTAACATAGGGTTCTTTGGTATCAGAAAGAACAACGTCATGTCACTAACAGCTTATGCAGATGCAGGATATGCGGAGATGTCAAGATTCAAGAAGAAGTTCGTCGGGAAGTGCACAGTTCATGATGATAGATTGGTTAGCTGGTCATCAAAGAAGCAAACGAAGCACGGGGCTATTTCAACTAAGAGGCTGAATAGACATCGCACATGTCTGGATGTTGTGCTCAAATCCTTTCGGATGCGGCACAGCTCAAAGGAACTTTACGGATTTACTTTCATAAAATTCCTCTGTTCGGGTGTGATACAAAAGTCGCTATTGCTCTTTGCATCGTAACAACGTACAGCACTCTCGCTCTATACAACATCGGCATACGGCACAATTTTCATCGTGTGCAAGTGGAAAATAGAGTGGATGAATCTACTTCGTGGGAACGAATTATCAGCTTGCAGGAACATTAATCTCACCAAAGCATTACAAAGAGAACGGTGCAATTTCTTTCTTCCACGCCTAGGCTATGAAGAGTTTGACCCTGTAAAACTCTCAAACATCTTCCATGAAGGACGAAGATTGAGTAAACAGAATGTCTTAGTGTTATCTTGTAAAAAAAAATAAAATAATAATAATAATAAAAAAAAAAAAATTCAAAATAAATATTATTATCTAAAATTATTTAATAATAAGTCTAATAAAATACTTAGGAAATATTTTAAGTCATTTGGAATTACTAAAAGGCTTGCAATTACTTCAGATTGCAACCCGGTTTGTTGCTGGGGTCATAGCATTACTTTATATCCAAGTCTTATGGGGGTATTGTAAAATACAATGGTGAGGCAAGAGCTGTTCGCCGGATCTTTTCTCTCTCAATCAACGACTCAGCTCTTTCAATAGAAAAACGGTCGTTGTTTTGAG
This sequence comes from Tanacetum coccineum, assembly GCA_026074375.1. NCBI lineage: Eukaryota > Viridiplantae > Streptophyta > Magnoliopsida > Asterales > Asteraceae > Tanacetum > Tanacetum coccineum. Next base: position 10,007 of record BQNB010010993.1, read on the forward strand.
GGGTGAGAGTAAATGGGGAAAAAATCTAAGGGGTTCCTAAAAGTCTGTTGGATGCGATAAAAGTTAATTATAAGATGTTTGTTGTATTTAATGGATGTTAAGTTTTGGAGGGGGTTAATTAATTTTAAACTCTAAAGTCCCAAAGTTAATTAGTGTTGTAAATGCTTTGGGTGTTTATAAAAAGCATTTGCTCGTATGTTTACTAGCCTTACTATTCCAAAAGGGACTTAAGTTGGCCAATTTGCCTACATCTTTAGAAACGCCGTAGAAATACTTAAAACAAAAATTAAAAGAAGATGGAATCCTAAGGGACTAAATCTGCCAAGTTTCTAACTTAGAAGTATAAAAGGGGCGGCGAGTTGCCATGTGGTCAAACGTTTCAAAAAAAATCGGCAACGTAAAAAGAACACTCTTTCTCTTTCTCGCAAACATCGCGCCAAGAACCATAACCTCGAATATTTGATTTCCAGTGTTTTATTGCAAAGGTATGTATCGATCCTTAATCTATATCATTTATTATGTGTGTACCATCAATGGAATCGATCGAAAACACATTAAAACGTGTTAGAGAAAATAGATCTAAGCGGTCTGTTTGTATGTTTGGTTACACCTATGTAGTGTTGTAAGGTGTGATCTTGTTGCCTTGGGGAATTTTCATAAGGTATTTATTAATGGCTAGTTTTGAAGTTGTTGCGTTTTCTTGATCTCAAAACAATTGTCGAATAAGTTGCTTGGATTGCTTAACGGCGGGGTTGTTTATTTTTTGTAGTGTATTCATCTGTAGTTTTTGTAGTTCGTTCATCCCTCGGCTGTCTCCTCTTTTCCCCCCCTTCCCCCACCCCCCCCCCCCCCCCCTCCCCACCCTCCCCCCCCCCTCCCCGTTTTTTTTTTTTGCTTTTGGTTCTTGTAATTGTATGTATTTATAAAAGTAGATATATGTGTGTTTGATGAAAAGAATGTTAGCAATGTATATCTATAGCCTAGGAATGCCTTAGGATGTGATTGGTGTTGAAAAAGGAGGTGCGGGGTTTGAATTTTAAGAAACTAGTCCGAATGGCGAGTTGCGTATGTTTCTAGGTGGCGAGTTGGTTATTTTATTAGTTTTTAATAAAATACTCAACCCGCTGGTTCAAACGGCGGGTTGATTCACAGCGGGTTGCCTAACAGCGGGTTGCCTAACAGCGGGTTGCCTAACAGCGGGTTGCCTAACAGCGGGTTGCCTAACAGCGGGTTGACTAACAGCGGGTTGACTAACAGCGGGTTGACTAACAGCGGGTTGACTAACAGCGGGTTGCCTTATGGCGGGTTGTCTAACAGCGAGTTGCCTTATGGCGGGTTGACTAACAGCGGGTTGTCTAAACAGCGAGTTGCCATAAATTTTCTTTTATTTTATTCCAACAGGTAAACCGCCGTCTCTCGGCGGTTTGGTCGAATATTTTTATTTATTAAAATATTCTACCACGGCCCTTTTTCAAATGTAATTCATGGAGATTTGGTGCTTCCTAGCGGCGGTTTTGCTCAATTTCTTCCTAAACGTCGTGGTGGGCATTCTGACTGACAGGCGGGTTGGGCTAGTTTCTCATATTTGGCCAATTAAGACCTAATTAATCTATCAAGACCCAGTTGCTTTGTCATAAACTCACCACCGGGCTTAATTAACAATGTATTGATCCTGTTGGATATTCTGCATCCATGTGCGATCATGTGTAGATTTTCATCAAACGAGTTACCACTGTTGTTAATCAATCGTGCAGTTACATGACTTTTATCAATGCTAACGTTCTCTCTAACATCGTTTCTCTGCAATGTTTGTCTTCCTTGTTAAATGCTCTTTTGCAGAATACGATGGCAGAACAAAATGTTCCCTGCATACTCTACAAGAACAGATAAGCAGATTGTACCTCGCTCTCAGTGGGTTAACATATCGGGGATAAAAGCAACTACTTTTCATTGCTCATAAAGATTCATAAGAACCCCTATCTTTTAAGATATCACGTGGACATCTGAGTAATACCAACTTCCTCCAAGCATTCACTCTTGCCTCATCAAAATGTTCATGCTTCTTCCTGCTAACTGTTCTGGAACACTTGGGAAATATAACGAGAAGCAGGGTTTATAGTTGTCAAGCTGATTGAACAATATGGTTCGATCTAAAGTGTTTATCTTTCAGAAAGGCATTAGCAATTCACTCCTGTCATCCCAGCTCTTCCGTTTGAGTTTACCTCCGTCTTGGTAACACTGTCATTGATTTTGTTAATGGTTGGGGTTCTGAACCTGTAGAAATTGTCTTCCAAATAAGGGTTGATGTATGTGTATCAACCATGTGAGGGCTTTTCTATCCTTAATCAAACTAGTGCTTGACAGGAAAGTCTTCTTGGGCAAGTGACAAACCAAGACACCCAGTTCTGCAAATGCTTGTGGGGTAATCGTTCATCCAAACTATTTGTTTGATCATGCAGTGCTGCTATGGGAAAAAGTTTAACTCAAGGGATCCAGACATTTTTTCTCACACAAGGGCATGCCTACCAAAGCCAGTCTAAAGAACTCCAAGAAGAAAGTAAATCCTCTACTCTCCCTTATGGACGGTTTTCTAGGTGTTAATTAATACTTGGAAGACAATATACTACATCTATCGACGTTCCTGTTTATGCTATTCTTGTCAATTATTATGGAGTTGATTATGTTATTAGGAAATCTTAAGATTGTCCTAAGGTGTGTCAGTTTTGAAGTGTTTGGTATTGGCAAATTCCCACGATCCCCTGGATAACTGGAAGCCATTCATCGATCCTCGTATTTATCCCAAATATCTGGAAATGGTTGATGAGAATACAAAGGAAAAATCTCCCTCTAGAATGGTGCAAGCGTGCAACCGGACAACAAAAGCGTGCTCATCTCCAAAAAAATTCCCACAACCACCACTCCAGGTCAAACAATCCAAACAGCTCCTCTCCGACAAAGGTAATCATTCAAAGCGTATGGACTTCCACAGGATATGTTAGAAAGGGAAAGCCTACTTTCCACTTGTTGACGAGATGATGAAGCTCAACAAGCAATCTATTCCTCTTGAAGAAGATGTTTGATTCATGATCTGCGTAATGGCTAAAGAAGATGAGTTTGGAACTCATAAAAGAAAAGCTTGGAGAAGGAGAAGGTGATGTATGCTGACTTGGAACGAGCTATTAAGCTTTGCTTGGATCCAGCCTTTCTGCCACAAGGGTCGTGGAACATGTTGAGCAGGAAAGTATTGACTCAGGGACCAGTATCAGAAACAACTTCTAAACTGCAGGATGTTGTAGGATGGGAAATGCCTATTGTTAACTGTAAGTGCAAGTAGCTCATTCCCTGATCGATCTGTAATGAAGAAAAGAACCATCTGATCAGTTTATCTTGTTAGGCGTGATCAAACTCTCATGATTCGACAACTGGACCTCTCTCAACCTGATGTTGACACACAGAAGAAACGTGATCCAATGAATCTTATCTAAAGTCTGATTCAGGAAAGAACTGTAAAGTGAAAAAGAAGCCGCTGATCCTAAAGGTGACATAAGATCAAGATGTAAGTAGACCAAGTTACGTAACATAGGAGTAAGCCATTCCTGTATCAGACCTGAAAAAAGCCATGCGGCTCTGGCTGGACCATGACCCTGAGCCCTTGACAAGAAGACCACAGACTGATCAGACTCTTGAAAAATTACATGTTGTCTTTTGTGGAACCATAACACCTAAGCTCATTGGATGATGAATTCCTCGCCACCAGCTCCCATAAGGTTCATGAAAAACCTCAAAGCTTCATAACAGACGAGTGTGTCATTCGATGATATACCAGAATGTCATTCCTGTTCCTATGTCTTCCATGAAAAATCTCGTTGACACTTTTAACTTTGAAGGATCAATATTCTTTATGACAAACCCCAACCGAAGATGATCAGAGAAATCAAAGTTTGAGAGGAGTCTGAGTTCCACATACATAATCCAGATCAGGACATGTACGTCAACTCCCAGTGTTTTGCTCCCTTACAGTTGTCACATCTTTTAAGCCGTCCATTACTAGTCACTCCTCCACCAATCATAACACGGATGCTAAACAATCACCAATTCCTCTCCCTGAAAATCACTCCACATTCATCGGTTCTCTTCAGCTAAGAGTGGCAAGATTGGAGCAAGTGATTGTTGTGAAGTAAAGAAAACTGATCATCTGCTGAATTTTGGTTTCAATTAGATCACAAGTTCCTACGGCTAGTTGATAATATCTAGGAACAAAACTGATGACGCTCTCCTTAAGGTTCTTGGAATAGGTCATCACTGCAGATTTAAGTCGACGAAGAGGAAAATACTCAGGGCAGCCTGGCTCCCTGAGGTCTATCCTGATTCAAGAATCTGAAAGAGTCGAAGGAGATTATCAGAATCAAAAGGGAACAAGCGGTGAGGAGAAACAAGTTTCAACCTTACTCAATCTGGTAACTGATAAAGTTGATCTTGAACGAATTTGATCTAAAGTTGTGCTTCTCTTCATGGCACTATGATTAAGATCAAGTCTGCAAACAGAAATACATTGCCAACTACCATCTTATACCATGCACTTATGGGGAAGCTTGATAGCAGATGAAGTCGCCTGGCTAAGAAGTTGCAGACAAGGTTAAAAGATCCAAGAGAAAGCATGATAGTGATGATGATGAAGGACGATGATGATGATGAAGGCCCTTCAGTGGATTCAAACCAGGGTAGGTCAACAAAAGAGAACCTCCTCCGAAAGATGTTGACTAAAGTTAAAAGAAACCTAGGGAGGCTGATACATCTGCTACCAAACAACATCCAGCTCTACCTCAATGGATGGGCAATTCACTGACACAAGCAGATGCTCAGGTTGTGTTCTCTTCGATGCTACAGATATGATCCCGATTCAGAAACATTCGGAACAATCTTCAAATGACATTCTAATGCTGGATGAAGGGAATGACTCATTTATGGAGGACCATGACAACGCTCACATTCCCAAGGTGTTGTACTACTTCGTGGTTTAAAGCACGATTCCAGAATCGAGAGACCTGCTACACCTGAACCAGAATGGACCATTCCCCGATGATTTCCAGGACACCAGAGAATAATCTGGGCAAATACTTAACGCCACAGCGTATAAAGTTTGAGGAGAACAAGCATTCATAGGATAGACATATGATATTGGGTGTTCATTCAAATGGTTATGCAGTTGTAGAACTGTGAAAGAAAAGCTCTGAAAAGCTGATTTTGGAAGGTCCTGCTTTAAACCTTGTTAAGCTTCTTCTTAAGGAATAGCGTCTTTCTTCAAATCCGTTGGATGTATGCCATAACTGCCTGACAAATAAGGATGATTTGAAAGTAATCCTGAGGGTCAATCAAATTCTGAGAAATTATACATGAACCACCTGCCCTTAGGAGGACCCAAGTTCAGGTAATCTTTTAACCCAAAATTCTTCTTAAACAAGGATTGGAGAGTTTATCTTCTGACTAGGTGGACAAAGAGAAAGAATTGCCTCTTCCTGATCCCAAGATCCAATGCCGCTCGTTACCTAGACTTTGGCCTTGATGAATTAGTTCCATCTTTGTTTGGCTGAAAGGTGAAAGGGATTATGACATCTGTCCATGTCTATGGCATCACTCATGGTGGTTTTTGGAGGAAGGAATTCTACATCAATTAAAACGCAGTGAGGTCCTCCTGAGCGTGAGCTAGTCAGACTCGCTGATTGGAATCTCAGTGTGATCAGTGTCAAGGTATTCGGAAAAATAGGATACAAACTACACTAAGTGAGATAATTCTACGGACGTATGCTGATTTCAAGGTACAAGGATCTTAGAAAAGGAATTTCAAAATATTTTCATCCAAATAATTTTTGTGAAGATCTGTTCCTACTTCATTAATGTATTCAAGAAAGCTCAACCATCTGCCCAAGACAGTTACAAGACTAGTCTTCAACAACAGAAGTCAACTTGTGGATAAGAAACCTGAGTGTTCAGGAATCGTATGTGGGAGACTTACAGCTCAGGGATTGAAAGTTTATCAAACAAAGATCAACCTTTGCGCTCCAATATTGGGGTGACTAGACCCCTGACTATTACTTCAAAGATGATTATCTCGTTAGTACCTAAGCCATGAGACGTTGTCGTACAGAGACAGAAATGATCTCAATGAAAGTTGATGTTGGCCTGAATGAGATTTCACCTAGTTTAGTGATGGGACGTTGACTCAAGAGTAATGGAAAATGCTGGACCACATGGTTTAAAGACATTTATCTGTCACGAGTACAAATAAGGGACTATAGAATCTGGAAGTGGCTCAGTGATGACTATGAGAATGAAGCAAAGATTCATCACTGCAATCGAGAAAAGACTTACTAGATCAGAAGGATCTTATCGGATAGTCTATGAAGATTTGTTGGTGGCAAGAAGAATAAGAGATTTTGACTACTGGCTGACTCAACCAGAACAACGTGAAAGAGCATCCTCGTTACAATAAAATCCGTAGGTACATGCGGCGCAGCGTTCTTATTATGAAAAATATATCAATGTTCGTTACAGTAAAGTAGTTAATCTTTTGATGTCTAAGTGTAGGGTAAGTTATTTCCACTCTACGATTGAGGGGGAGCAGTTATATGTCTTCATTACCACGAATTTGCGAATTTTGGCACAATTTTCTCTCCCAAAATTTTATAACATATTTAAATCAATTGATATCCAAAATATCAAAGGGTTTGAAACTTTTAACAAGGGGAGTAAATGTGATTAAAATATTTGTATTAATAATAATAGTGATTATTAGGAACTCATTAATCCGCACAAACGTGCTAAACAATTTTCGATTCCGAAGCATCATTTTTGAGGGGAGCGTTTTCTGTGGAAAAAAAAATCAAACGTTTCGAGGTACTAATCGCTTTGATATTTTTATAATAAGTACCTTTATTGAATTTTTAATTGGTTTTATGGAAAGGAGAAACTGTACCAATAGACCAAACCATGCATTTTAACTTAGATGGGAGTTTTAGGTTGGTTATGGTTAGGTAATCTATTACCCAATGATCCAGCCCTTTAACCGTAGGGAGTATTACCCAGGGGACATTCCACTTGTTAGTGTAGAAGGTCCTTAGGTAAGAATTGGAAATGGAGTAAAAAGTGGAGAATTAAGGGAAATGTGTCGATGATGATTGGAGCTGTAGTACATGGAATAAACACCATCAATGGTTCTAGTCATGAAGTCTCGGTATGCACTGAAACGGGGTTGAAGAAATAAAAAGAATTGTAAGATTTAAGGGTTGTAAAGAAAGAAGGCCCTCCATTCTCTTTAGGCAGAAACCGGGGTCAAGATCTTATGCCTGCCAGAATCTACTAAGATGATTGCTGACATTTGATAGATCGCATCATGGACCCAGTGATGCAATGCACATACCCCCCCCCCCCCCATCCTTAGCACTCAGTATCTTTCTAAAAGATTTCTGTTTCATTTATCCACGGAGACTAAACAAGGTATCTATTGACTTTCTCACTCTAGTTTTGTTGATATTTGAACAGGTTGCAGTCTGCTTCCAGCCTCCCGATTTACTAGAACCAAAAACGCACTATTGAGTCTAGAGCCAAAGAGATCATCAATTAATTCATTGGCACATATCCAAATTCTCTTGCTTTCACACTCTGTGGAATCAAGTCTATTCATAAGAGTCCTACGCATTATTGTGTTGTGATATTGCCAAGAACATCCGAGTGAAACGATAGTTTTTCACAATGAAGATGGAAATCCTTCGCTAGTGAGCTCAAAACATCAAACAAGCTCTTGGTTGGTGACTTGTGCGATTCTATAAGAATCAATCTTGTGACAACTGGAAAGAAAACGAGGGTGCGATTCTGTGTGAATCAATCTTGTTCCAGTTTAAGAATTGACGGTTATTGATCAATTGCAAACAATCAAAATCTTCGTAAGGGATTACAATAAGTCTTTCATAAGAAACACTTAGACTGTCTTTCAAATCAATTTTCTGCTTATATTACTAACTGCTTTATTACATGATCTTTTAAAGATGGAAGATGGATGATTGAGGATACCCATATAAGTTCCGCAGGTAATGTCATGTTAATAACCGAATGATAAGACGACGACCGAACTTGTTAATGATGTTATGAATGACCTCATTAAGGTTTTGTCAAAGCTTCCGCAAACTCTGATGTCATGTATTTCTTCTCAATGTGCACAAGATGGCAGATTCATTACAAGATGATGTAAGATTATGTTATTGGGCGTTGATCTTCATGAAAGCTCATGATCACAGGTCAAAGACAAGCGTATGTGAAATCAAATAGATCACATATCTCCAAAGTACAAGATATTTAATGTCCACGAGCTAAAGAATGAAGTGATTAAGTTTGGTATTATTTGGGGTGAACCCCCTTAGGGGGAGTTTTTGTTAGATATTAGAAAAGATCGGTCACACCCGTGTATTTTTCTGTTTATTTTTAGCTCGTAGTTCATAGTTAATAGTATGATTTTCGGTATTAAGTAGGGGTACTAATACCCGGTATATTGTATGTACTATATAAGCCTTCTTCAACTTTGGAAGAGGTAAGCTAGTCATTTACTCTTTTCATAGAAAAACACATTTTCTCTCTCTAGAAAACTCTCTCTAGTGTTTCTATCTCTAATAACTAGCTACCCATATCCAAGTAATCGCACCCTGTGTTTTCGATTATAGGAAATACCACAACTTCATATCAACGTAAGACTACCCACACCTTCACAATTCCGTATTTGGCGCGCCAAATAGGTATACCAAACAGAGTACCCTATTTTGGCGCCAAATTGCCAAAACAGGGTCTTCTTTACCCTGCACCCTGCAACTAAACATCAAAACCATCACCATCCCTCAATCCCACTCCACATGGGTCAATTGCCATGTTGGCAATCCTAAACAGTCCCATTCGTCAATGGAACAGGACAAAATTTCAATGGCTATGATCAAGGGTTTGGGCACAACACTCAAGATGGACGACTATGATGACTTTGGGACTCTACTCACACCAAAATCACAAGTGCTCAGCCCTCTCACAAAAGAAACACATCAAGGAATGAAGACTTAGCTCGTTTTATACAAATAGGACATTGTAGCCATTGAGAAGGCATCTAGTTTAGTTTTTCAGCTTATTTACTTATCTGCTCTTACGTATTGTCTTTTAATTTCCAAAGCCTTGCTAATCTTTTTAAGTTTTATGAAAGTTTTAGGAATTTGATGTTTTAAAATCTGTTTTTAAGATCTTATTGTTTTCAAGTCTTGGTTAAGTTACTAAAAGCTCTTATTAAAACTCTTATAAACTGTTTATAACTTAAACAATGAAAACTTTCTAGTTTTGTGTTGTTTAAGAACTAGTTCACATAGAATTCACTCAAAAAGCTATTTGGAAGATAAGCTAAAAAGGGAAGGGCTTATTGCTGTCACTAGCTTGTTCTTGAACAAGCTAGAGCTTGTAGACAAAGCTCTTAAGAGCTTATTTGCCCTAGTTTAGAGCAAAGGGCTTTGTAAGTTCCATTTTCATCATTTTTAAGCTTTTAATGTAGCATTGCTTATTACTGCTTATTTCTGCTTATTTATTGCTTATATCTGCTTATTTATGTTTATTTATGATGTTTAGTGCTTATTTTGCTTAGGTTGTAGTTTAAAAGTTATTTGTGCAAGTTTTTCTTTAAATCTGTCATAATAACTTATTATTGCATAATCTTTGTTAGCTTATTATAGTGCTTATCTGTGGTTGAAATTTGATTGTTACAGCTGTTAGAACTTAGTTAACATCTGGTCTTTAAAAGTTATAGCTTAAATTAGCCTTAATCAAGTCTAAATGTTGAAATTAGATTTTAAAGGAGTGTTTGGTTTAACTAAGTTTGTGAGTCAAAATGGGTCAAAAATGGTTCAGACTTTTGGGTCATCTTAGTTTAGCTTGAATTCATAATAAAAACTAGTTTTCATAAGTTGTTAATTGTTAAAACTTGATTTTAAGGTTTTTAAAAGTTGTAGTTTAAAACTGTAGTGATTTAGCAAGATTAATCAGTTCATAGGGATAGATTTATGTAGGTTAAGTTTTATTGATGTTTTTGTGCTTGTTTATGTGTTAAAACAAGGTTGGAACCAAGCTTTTAAGGTCTGCATTGTTTGGTTTGTGTTTCGTCAAGTTCTGTCAAAATCTTGCTAAGTACCTTTTTAAGTCAACACTGCTCTTTCAATTGCTTACTCTGGCTTAATCTGAATTTCAAAATGATTTTGATTGATGATTATTGTAGCTTATTGCATGAGCTTTTTAGTGGTATAAGCCATTTTTTCATAAGGATCTGTTTAAGTGCTTAAAAATAAGTTCAAAAGTGCCTCTATAGGCTGTTTGGTTAACAATTTTTAGCCAAAAGCTTATTTGCTTGTTTGAGCTTATGGCTTATTGGAATTGCTTTTTTTAGGTTTAGTCTTGCTTATTAGGTTAGTTTAAGTCCATTTTAGCTTATTTACTTTAGGTTAGAGCTTATTTGAGCTTATTGGCACTTTTAGTTTAAAATTTTAAGTTAAAAAGCCTTTTTAAGAATTTTGTCATTTTAAGCTTAGTTTAAGTCCTTTTAGTTGATTATTTTTGTTCTTTGTTGCTTATTAAGTATAGCTTATTATTTGTTTAGCTTATTTCCTTTTTTCATTTGCTTATTTTCCTTAGAAAATGCAAACAGTTTTAACTTTTTAAAGTTAAGCACTCTATCAAACTTAATTTCTTATTTTGTGCTTAGTGTGGTTTCTAAAAAAGTGTCTTTCCAAAAAGTTGTGTATTTTTTAGCTTTGACTAAAAAGTTGTAAAAAAAATGGCAAATAAAAAATATATTGGGAAGGAGGGAAGCCCTAAGTGAGCAAGGCTCGAACCTGGGACCTCAACCTCCCTCAACCAATATATTTAACTCACACACCACACACCACTCTGCCCTTGGGTCTTTTCCGTTTTCTATTGCATCAATTTATTTCGTATATACACCTTTTTTATAGCGACACGCTTTAGCTTTAAGCTGTTTAGCTTATTTTAACGTTATGTTATAAGCTGTTTTTCTGCCACCTGATTTTTATTTAAGTCTTAAATTGTTCCATTTGCACTTTTTATGATTTTTACAGATTTTTTATAAATCGTTTAGTATTTTTCTTTTATTTAATTTTTGTTAAAATCGTTTTTAATTCATAAAAAATTATAAAAAGTCAAAAAAATCTAATTCTTTTTTAGAAAATTTTCTTTTATCATTTAGGACTTAGGAAAATTAGATTTGCTTTCGTAGGGTTAAAATTTTAGATTTTGAATTTTTAAAGAACGGGATTGAATCCCGTTCACGTTTTTCGTGTTTTTAAGCTTAAATCGCTTTCGTTTTTGGTTTAGTTTTCTTAGTTCTTGCATTTTAGTCAATTAGGACTTATAAAAGTTAAAAAGATCATTTTAGGATTTAATTTTGATAAATTAGGGTTTTAAGTCACGTTTTTAGGATTCCCGATTGCGTTTTTAGTTTAAATTTGTGTTGCCTTAATTGTTTTTAGTGTAGATTGCATTAATTTTCCCGTAGATTTAGAAAACCAATCAAAATCTTTGTCATTCAAACATCAATTATCAAACCGACTCTCGACTTTCCATTTGCATTCCTCGTCGGGAAAACGACCCGGGAATATCATATACTACCCGGTTTATTCATTGATTTTATTGATATTATCCTATTATATATTTATATTATTTATTTTTATTAATAGTAAGAATATTTAATATTGGGAACTATACTATATGTTTTCACAGTGCGAACTATACATATATGTTGCTAAGGCGATTATACATTCCTGCATAGGAGAACTATACATGATAGTTAACAGGCGAACTATTCATACCTAATTACAAAATGGCGAACTATCGTTAGGTGCTATCACTGGCGAACATTCAAGGCATCTTAACCACAGGCGATTTATTCACTTCTTTAGGCAAACTACCTTGATTTTTTTTGTAGAACAAATCTCATAATCTTGGTAATCCAATAGCATAACCTCATCCAAGTAGAATTATTCCCTATCTTGTCACTTAGTGATTATCTTAGGTTTAATTTTCCTTAGTAATCTTTAGGAATTGCCTTGATTTCAATAGTTAGCCTATAGTTAATGTGATATATGAGTGTGTGTGTGTCTCATGTTTGCATGTGTATTAGTTCTTTGCATTGTGTGCATGTGTAGTAACTTGTTTTGCTGTAATTGTTTGCGTATCCCCTGTTGTAAATCCTGTCTCGCATCAATAATCGTGCATCATGGTCTAAATTGTCTAACTGTTATATATATATTTGTTTGTATATGAACTGTATGTGACAAATTTTAGCAGAATCATGTCTTCCACCACTGCTCAACAAACCAAGCTTGATCTTAAGCTTGTTTCCAAGTAAAATAGACATGATATCGGAAAATGCAATGGAAGAATCCCTTGCGGATTGACACCAAGAGAACCCACATTTCAAGTCGTTCTGGATGCTATCGCTCTCACTCCATGCTATCCTGCATTTCTCATCAATGCGGATGTCCCTGAAGTGTACATGCACCAATTCTAGAATTCTATGTACAAGCGTGACACGTTTTACAGATTCAAGATTGATAAGAAGAAATGATTCAAACTTACTTTGGAAGTCTTTAGAGATATCTTTTCGATTTGCCCAAGAGTACCGGGTAGAGGGACTTTGATCCCCTTCACTTCGAAGAAGGACACTGTGTCTTTCTTTAGAAGAACTCGGTCATACTGGGGTGATCATTTTATCAAATGGGTGTTGTCGATCAGATCTTGAATGGACTTTGATGAGCACTCCCATAGACTTTCTTGGGATACATCTTGAATGGCCTAAAAATCAAAATATTAACTCAAGATTTCTGTTTTTTTTTAGGACCTGCATTCAAAATTACTCAAAGGCTCCGCTCCAATTTGCTGAATTAGAATTTGACTTTGTGATATTCTATAAAGGCTCTTTTAGAAAAGTCTTGATTGGTGGAAAATCCTGAAGGCGATGACTATCCATTTGATCTTTCCAAACCCATTCTTTGATCAGCGTAGAAAAAACGTCAAAGTGGTACCATTTGAAATGGAAATCGTCAAAGAGTACCGTTCCAATTCTTCATCAACAATGATCTCAAGTATCTACAAAGAGGAGTTTCAACTATGACATACACAACGTCTACTACCAAGTCAAAGGCTGCTAAGTATGATCTACCAGGCATTGAAGATATGGTTCCAAACATATGGAGTCCTGTTAAAGTCGCTTATGATAGATATGCGTTATGGGGTATCTCACATTGAAGAGAACAACGTAAGTCCCTTTATGCATATGCAAGAGGCATACAATCAAGAGGAGATGTATATTCTACAAAGCGTATTCTGGCAGTCACTCATGTCAAGGTAATGAGGAAACATGGATACGGGTACTTAGAAGAGATTGTAGTAAGACGAGCTGATAACATACTATACAGATTCAAGGAAGGTGACTTTCCACGACTTCGGATCAATGATATCGAGGATATGTTAATTCTTGTGGTTCAGAATCGGCTCACAAATCTTTCAGGGGATGATGTTGCTGACTTCGCAATAGCTCTAAGGATGTTCACCAGAAGTCGGTTATTCAGAAGCGAGTCGAGGATCTTCAACTTGGAGTTGAAAGTTATCAAAAGAAGATCAACGTTACCAAGCCTGATACTACAAGACCAAATCTCAGAAAAAGGCACCCGTACACTCCATACAAAGACCCTCAAGGATTCATTTATGTCGACGACCACAAGAGGAACAGGTTGATGCGCTCCGACGAACTGTACAAGTTCAGTGATGGCACGTTAACCAGGCTTCTTTCTTCGCTCGAAGACATAACCAAAAATATCGACATGGAGTACTTGCCGAAGAGAAGATGGAGCAATTTAGAAAAGAAAAGAGCTCATTTCATGATCAAGGACATCAACAAGCTGCTAAAGGAAAGAAGGATGATGAGGAGTTTGGAGAAATTCGTTGGCGGTAGACTCTACGGAACTGACCTCAGACTGCTACAAAGAACAATATGACTTTGTCATATTGTGTTCATATCTCAAAGGTCATTTCGTATATCATAAACTTGTGAATTTGTATATAAGTAGTGTAGACTTATGGTAACAATAAGGTGTGCTCGAGTATAAAATTTTCAAGAATTTCTTAGTAAATTCAAAAAATTTCAAATTATTATACTCAACACAGTCTTATATTCCCTCAAAACTTGAGGGGGAGCATTAAAATGTTCCTTATAGTAATTATGTAACATTTTGTCCCCGAACGTTTAATCAATTGATATCCAAAATATCAAGGGATTAACATTTTGGATAAGGGGAGAAAATGTGATTAAACTGAATCTTAATTGTATTGACATGTGATCGTATAAAATGGACTCAATGCACTCCAACACTTAGCATGTACTACGATTACGGTGCACATGTTAAGGGGGAGCTTTTAGTGATGATGAAAACTCTACAAAGTGTAAATCTTTTGATATTTAATCAAACATCTTTGATTGAACTTGTTCAATGATTTTTGTTGATTGTGATAGGAAACCCTAAAGACCGACCATAGTACATAAATTTTATGGAGTTATAAGGTGGCTTTAGGCATAGGTATATCAAATCCCATGATACCAACCAGAACTGAGGATCTACCCAGGGATACTGCCACTAGAATAGTGTCGAAGTCCTTAGTATGATACAAAAGGAAAAAAGTGAGAATCGGGAATAATTGGCAGACTAGAGATGGAGCAACCCACTGTAACAAACCTAACAAGGTGATAGTATATGAAAGTCTCAGTAAGCATAGAGAAGGGTTAAAGAATGAAAAAGAAATGAAAGGATAAAGGGTGAACAGAAAGAAACCCTTCCATACACTTAGATAAAAAACCGGGGGGTCATACCTAAATCTGTTCCAGAAACAGACTAAGGTGTTGTTTGACATTCAAGACAGTCATGGACCCAGTGACGCTCTGCACAACCCTCCTAGCACCTCAATGTCTCTCAACAGACTATTGTTTCATTTCTCATGGAGATTACACGCATTTCTTTTGACTTTCTTACTCTGAGTTAATTGATATTGAAAAGGTGGCAGTCTGCTCCAGCCTCCAATCACTAAAAACAAAGTGCACTATTGAGTCTAGAGCCAAAAGAGATCATCCATAAATCTTATTAGGACACTTGTCAAATCATGCTTGTTATGTCACACAATGTGAATAACAAGTTAACATATTAAGTGTCATACACATTATCCTTGTGATTTTGCCAGAACATCCGAACAATGAAGATGGAAATCCTGCATGAGCCAACATCAAACAAGCTCATGGTAGGTGACTTGTACGATTCCGTATGAATCAAACTTGTGACTACTGGAAAGAAACGATGGTGCGATTCTATAAGAATTAAACTTGTTCTAGGTTATGAATTGACGATTGCTGATGAATTTTTGAAATGATTAACACTCTCGATGTGTCACAAAAACACTTTTGCAAGTGACACGTCGATTGATTTTCAAATTAATTTTTTATTTCAATCGGTGAGATAGTAACTCATTGGTTCACTCATATCGTGTTGTCTGCTTTGAGACGTTCCGATAATGAGAACATGCTGAGTAAGATGAATCTAATACATTTATGTTAGAAAGATTCAACACTACAGCTGGAATACCTGTCAAGAAGATTCTTCTTAAATTGAATCTATCTGATCACAGGTCGATCCTCACGGATTCGAAGGTTACTCCAACCAACCACGAGCGAATAACAAAGCCATATTCGTCCCCCTGCTTTATTCCTAACTATTTTATTTCAGGAACATGTAAAGATGGTGATGGAGGTACCTGATTCCAGCTGACTCACAAAGATTCATAGCCACATGCTCAAACCCGACCGACAAATGTAAAGACATAGTGAAAGCTCAAGTACATGTTTCAAGACTTCCGCTACTCTGATATCGTACGTACTTCTTAAAGCGACAAAGTGCTAAAGTTAAAGAAATTCAAGAAAGATGCATTATTAAAAGCTTTTCAAGATTATCAAATCAAGAAAGGTGAGCATGTTGGTCCAGAAGTCACAAGTTCACGAGATGGCAAAGTTTACAAGATGGCGAAACGAGATTATGCTTGGTTGATGATTTCAAGAAGCTCAAAGATCACATTCATGCCAAGACAAAAGAACTAGCTCAAATCCAAAGTCAATGATCACTACATCAAATCACAAGTAAATGATTGAAGTTAAAGACTACGAGCTCAAGACCGAAGTAAAAGCATAGTATGCTAAGTTTAATTTTTTGTAAATTGGAGTGACCTCCCTTAGGGGGAGACTGTTAGAAATACGATAAAGTGTCAGTCACTTCCAATATAGATAGTCGTAGCTCGTAGTAAGTTGTTAAGTTAAGTTAGAAAGCTAACCGGGCCAAAGGCCCATGGACAAGCCCACTTAGGGTCCATGGCCGGCCAAGTAAGGAATATATAAACCTTCTCCACACATGGAGAGGGTGTTGGTTATTCATTTGTCACATTTCACTTAAGCTAATATTATCATTTTTCTTTCTATCTTAAAGTTTTCATCCAACCATCTCTTTCTCTCTCTAAAACTCTAAGTGAATCATTCCATACATGTGTTAAGAGATTCTACAATAAGAGATATTTGTAATCCTAAAAAGAATGACATTTGCCCTATCATTGACATCTTGAACTTATTGGTTATCTGATTAGCAAACTCATCACACATGGCAGTATTAGTTGATGCAAATATTATATCGTCAACATAAATTTGTACCAGTAATATGTCATTTACAACACGCTGTGTGAAGAGTGTTGGTACAACTGCACCTTTAGAGAATTGTTGAGAGATGAGGAAGCTTGACAGCATATCATAACATGCACGTGGTGCTTTTTTTAGACCGTAAAGAGCCTTTTTGAGCTTGTACACATGCGATGGGTTGTCTTGATCAACAAATCCTTCTAGTTGAGAAACGTAGACCTCTTCTTTGAGCTCGCCATTCAAGAAAGCCGTTTTGACATCCATTTGGTAGATTGTCATATTCTTGTGAGCGGCATTTGATACGAAGATACGAATGGCCTCAATTCTAGCAACCGATGCAAATTATTCCTCGAAATTGATTCCTTCTTCTTGTCTAAATCCTTAAGCAACTTGTCGAGCCTTATTCTTTAGTACCCTGCCTGATTCATCTGTTTTGACCTTATAAATCCATTTCAGTTTGATCAAGAACACGTTGTCTGGACACGGCACCAATTCCCAAACTTCAAGTCTTTCAAATTCATGAATTTCTTCTTGCATTGCATCGATCCATGACGGTTCGGTCATTTCTTGTTTGAAGTTCTTTGGTTCTACTGAAGTTAGGAAGGCATCAAAATAACACCACATGGCATCAATTTTAAGTTGCTTCCTTATAGATACAGAGCGAGAAGGATCACCGATTACGTTTGCTATAGGATGATCCTTAGTCCATCTACCAAGGTGTTCCAATGGAGTGTGGAGTTGTCTCATATTAGATGATGATCCTTGAGAAGTTGAGTCTTTATGAGGAGATTCATTAAGTGGATCATCATAAAATGTTGGTGTTTTTGGTGATTCTACAAAACCTTGAGAAATGATTGGAGACTGTTCATGTTCTTGCGATGAATGAATACTTGTTGATGGAGCATCCTGGTCAATGGAAGTTGACACAGGAGAATCAGCTAATACTTCAGCTCTTGGAGCAGCAGCTTCTTGAACTGGAGATACAACAATTGGTAGAGGGTTAAAGTATTCATCGAACATTGGTTGAAATAACTGATCCTAATCATCTCTTATTGGTGGCAAGCAAGGTTGTTGAGAAACAGGATTTGAACCGAGTCATGTACTAGATGTAGCAGGAGTCATTCCTTGAAGCCCGGGTCCTGAACTAAATTGTTCAGAAGCCATTGCTGTTAGCTCATCGAACGTTACCTGAATTGTTTTAGTAATTATCCAGGTCCTTCTGTTGTAGATTCTGAACGCTTTCTTTGCAGGCGTGTAACCAACAAAAATCCCAATGTCTGCTTTTGCATCAAATTTACCCAGATCCTCATGGTCATTGGTAGGATAGCAAAGTGAACCAAAGACATGAAAGAATGATAAGTCCGGTTTCTTGTCTTGCATAAGCTCGTATGGAGTTTTGTTGTATCGGAGGCATATCAAAGAACGGTTTTGGGTGTAACAAGCAGTATTGATAGCTTCGGTCCAGAGAAATAATGGAGCTTTAGAAAATATCGGCATAGTTTGAGTAGATTCTACAAGAGTCCGATTTCGCCTTTCGACAACACCGTTCTGCTAAGGAGTGCGAGCTACAGAAGTTTGATGCGTGATGCCAACATTTTCATACCATTCACGAAGTGTCTGATTGACAAATTCGGTTCCATTATCTGTTCGAACATTCCGGACTGTGGCTTTCAAACGAACTTGAATATTTTTGATGCATTTGATGATGGCCGCAGGAGCTTCATCTTTTGTCTTCAAAAATCTAACCCAGGTAAATCTTGAGTAATCGTCGACTATCACTAAGATATACCTTTTCCCGTTAATACTAGCCACACGCATCGGGCCACACAAATCCATATGCAAAAGATATAGTTTCTCTTGGTTAGTGTCTTCAGCTTTGGGTTGATGAGAGGATTTTTTGCTTTTCCCTAATGCACATGCTGAACACAAATGATCTTTCTGAAATTTAAGTCTAGGAATTCCTCGTGCAAGACCGTCTTTAGCTAGCTTGTTCAAAGTACCGAAGTTGAGATGAGATAATCAATGGTGCCATAACCAGCTCTTAGTCTTTGACGCTTTGGATAGAAGATAGATCAGATATGATTTAAGCATGTCATCAAGAGAAATTGTGTACAAATTTATGTCTCGGGACCCTGAAAGTAGATCAACACCTTCTAAATTTTGAATAAAGCAAGTGTTTTTTTGAAATGCAACTTTAAGATCCGCATCACAAAATTGGCCAACAGAAAATAAGTTATGTCCAAGTCCCTCAAAGTAGTATACCCTTGAGATAATAACGTTTCCCAGTTGATAGTCACCATACCCCATAATCCTTGCAATCTGGTCATTCTCAAATCTAACAGTACCCAGAAATTTACTGACAAATTTCATGAGCTGAGAGCGATTCCCTATCATGTGTTTCGAACAGCCGATGTCCAGATACTAGAGTACAATCTGGACAACCTCTAAGATAATGTCAGAACCATAGTTGGAAATGTTGGCCATAAGAACCGCTTGTGCAATCGAGAGATCATTACAGTCTGAATCATATGTATCGAGATCCTCAGTTTGGAAAGCAGCATTATGAAGGATGATTGTCTGAGCTTGATCTGCCAAAATTCTTGGATCTGCAAGAAATGTGAGTTGCTCTTCATCTAATATTTGTCCAGCTTCCTAAGCTTCTGCTAACATTGCATTCTCCTTATACCATGTAGCATTCCTTGGTCGCTTTGGCTGAGTGCATTGCCTAGCCATATGCCCTTCACCTTAGCAGTTGTAGCATTTAACAACTCTTGGTTGTCCACTTGTTGTATTTCCCCTTGAAATAGTAGCATTGTTCTTATAAGTAGTACCAGAATAATTTTGCCCTTGTCTCCCCTAAACTTGTTGCACGGTAACCCTGCCATCTTTAATAGTAGCTTGGTTTCTTAGATTAGAGGAAGTTCAGAGCTGATTATTGGTAGAAGGAAACCTTGAAGAAGCTACAATTGTTAGAAATGCCATTGCTTTATTGAGATAAGCAATTGGATCATCTCTAGGAGAAAACACCAGAACAGCAAAACCTGAGTTTACAAACGGTGGCTCAGTCATAAGTTGTGTAGGAGCTTGAGGTGATTGATAAGCAACTTGTGGAATTACTTGTGGAACAGTTGAGGTTTGATGATTCATTTGAGACTAAAAAGTATGTGATGATGGAATGGATGAATGATTGAATTGAGCTTGTGATAGATAATGAGATGAGTAAAATTAATGCAAGTTGTGATGGTGAAACTTGTTGTTATGGTAAAGTCTGGTGTTGAAGTTGAGGATTGTTGTAAGAAGACTAATAAGTGTTGAAATGAGGTGATGTCATCTGCTGATTTGCAACGAATGCAAGTGGATCTTGATTGCGTTCACGCATAATACGGACTTCATTTGCATGGAGTTCGTGTTGTTCAAGATAAGCATGAAGTTGATCGAAGTTGGAGGTATGCAAATCTTTAACTAGCTTGACATCAGTCATAAACTTACTCCATTCAGGTGGAAGATTGTTTAAGAACTTGGTATTGACTTGAAATTGATCTATTTTCATCTTGTAGATGTTCATATCATTGATTAGTTGAGTAAATCGCAAGTAATACTTATGAAGTGATTCCCCCTTGATGTGAGTAAACTTATCAAATGCATCAACAGCTTACACTCTCTTTCTTGCTTTGTCAAAGATGTACATTGCATTAGTAATTGAACTCTTTCCCATAAATCTTTAGCAACTCTGTGATGATTCACATGTGAATAGATATCAGCAGGAAGGCCTTGAAGAATGATATTGGTCACTTTCATATCACAATCAGCTTGAATTTTCTCCACAGCAGATAATTCAGCATATTTCTTTGTTTTGATCACTCCATTGTCTTCAACTGTAGGCCAAATGAGAGGACCATGTTCTACTGATTCAAGTATCATTCTTCCATGTTCTCTATTTTGCATGTATAATTCCATTCTACTTTTCCAAGAATCATACAGGTCTTTGTCCAACATAGGTGGACGATTGTCAGCACCGGAGAGTATCATGTACTCAGCAAGAATATTCTTTTATCCAAGTGATATCATTGTATCCATTTCAATGTGACAATGATTAAAATGATCGAACAGTGATTGGATGTTGTTGTGTTAAAGTGAGTTATGATTAATGAGGTTTGAGTCTTTTAGAATACACGGGATTTTACAATTCTTGATAAAACCGAGAAATTAAATATTCACGGGATTTTACGAATAAAAGAACAACCGTATAATTCACTTAACAAATGTGTATAGTTCTCCTTAGTCAAGCGTATAAATCTCCTAAGCAAAATCGTTAATTCATTTTAGAAGATCTTTATCAAACACATTGAAGATGTCTTTTAAAGATTTTAGAAATGGAATAATTTCATTGTTAAAAACAATTTTAGTATGCTCAAACCCATTCACCTTCTTTAAGAGCATTAGGTGTTGTCCTCTTCTTCACAACAGATTCAACTGTGGGGTGAATATTTAAGCTTTTTAAGGGCCTTCATTCACCAAACTCACTTTAGGTAATTCACTGGGAACTTCCTATGACTAGGTTTGTGTAAATAAATTCAATGATGGATTTGAGTATATGAAACCAAAAATACTTGTTCAGCCGATAATCTGTTTGTAGAAAAACGTTTTTCAAAATCATCAGTTAAGCTATTTAAATTTTCATAATCGATAGGTTTGTGAGAAATTTTCTTTGCAATAACTTCAGGATCTTTTTCTTTTTCAGACATTTTTTTATCGACTCTCTTCTTCCAAAATCAATGTTTCGTCATCATCAATCACATGCATAGCAACATGTGTATTAGACAAAACAACACTATCATACAAGGTTGGTTTTATCTGTTGAGCTTTCTTAAGATAAAACGGATTTTGATAACCTAGAGCTTGTTTATGTGTATTGTCATAAAATTCTTGTGGCTTAGTTAACATGTGCACTGTCTAAGCAGATTGACCCACTTTACAAATGATATTATCAAGTTCCTTAATCTTCTTTTCCAAATCAATTTCATTTTCCATATATTTATTTTCCTTTTCTTTGGATTCATTTTTGAAAACTGAAAACGGTTTGAATTAAAAATTCATTTTCTTTGAATTGGTTTAGAATAGATTTTTGCTCAGTAGATCAATTTGTTCTTTGAGTGCAAGTTTCTCTCTAATCATATCATCCATTTGAGAACCAATCATCTTTTCACGACTACTTAAATCAATATTAAGACGTTGTTCAAAAGTTTTGATGCTTTCCTTATATCTCTCTAACTCAACGGTTATTGATTCATTTTTTTGTTCCTTATTGGCCTTTTCCCAAATATTTACATGATTAATTATTTGTTCGGAAATTTGTTCAATCACAAACAAAATCATTGAATCTTGTTGTGCCTGCAAATTAGTATCTTGAATAGTTGCCTATTGTGTTTCTTGCAAATATTGAGAATATGGAATGATTAGCTATCAACAAGATATCTCATTATCTGTAAAATCCATAACTGGTGTTTATTCAAAATCCTGCAATGCATGCACACTTTGATTAACCATATCATTCCATATAGGTTTTCAGAATTAAGGTACCTCCTGAGATCTTAACAGAACCATAGTGGAAAGTGTTTGGCCATAAAAACCACTTGTGTAGTCGAGAGATCATCACAGTCTGAATCATAAGTGTTGAGATCCTCAGTCTGGAAAGCAGCATTGTGAGGGATGATTGTCTGAACTTGATCTGCTGGAATTCCTGGATCTACAAGAAATGCGAGTTGCACCTCATCTAATATTTGTCTAGCTTTCTGAGCTTCTGCTAACATTGCTTTCTCCTTATACCATGCTGCATTCCTTGGTCGCTTTGGCTGATGGCATTGGCCTAGCCATTATGCCATCACCTTGGGTAGTTGTACATGTTAACAACTCTTGCTTGTCTACTTGTTGTATTTCCCCTTGAACTAGTAGCATTGCCCTTATATATTGTAGCAGAATAATTTTGCCCTTGTCTCCCCTGAACTTGTTGCACGGTAACCCGACCATCTTGAATAGTGGCTTGGTTTATTGGATTAGAGGAAGTTCTGAGCTGATTATTGGTAGAAGGAAACCTTGAAGAAGATACAGCCGTTAGAAAAGCCATTGCTTTATTGAGACAAGCAATCGGATCATCTCCAGGAGAAAATACAGGAACAGCAAAACTTGTGTCTCCAAATGGTGATTCAGTCATAAGTTGTGTAGGAGCTTGAGGTGATTGATAAGCAACTTATGGTATTACTTGTGGAACAGCTAAGGTTTGATGATTCATTTGAGACTGAAATGTATGTGATGGTGGAATGGATGAATGATTGAATTGAGTTTGTGATGGATAATGAGATGAGTAATGTTGATTGGGTTGAATTGATCCATGTTGTGATGGTGAAAACTGTTGTTGAAGTTGAGGATTGTTGTAATAAGACTGATAAGTGTTGAAGTGAGGTGGTGTCATCTGCTGATTTGCAACGAATGCAAGTGGATCTTGATTGCGTTCACGCATAATACGGACTTCATTTGCATGGAGTTCGTGTTGTTCAAGATATGCATGAAGTTGATCAAAGTTGGAGGTATGCAAATCTTTAACTAGTTTGACATCCGTCACAAACTTACTCCATTCGGGTGGAAGACTGTTTAAGAACTTGGTATTAACTTGAAATTGCTCCATTTTCATCTTGTAGATGTTCATATCATTGATCAGCTGAGTAAATCGCAAGTAATACGTATGAAGTGATTCCCCCTTGATGTGAGTAAACTTATCAAATGCATCATACAGCTTACATTCTCTTTCCTGCTTTGTCAAAGATGTACCTTGCATCAGTAATTGAACTCTCTCCCATAAATCTTTAGCAACTCTGTGATGATTCACAAGTGAATAGATATCAGCAAGAAGACTTTGAAGAATGATATTGGTAGCTTTCATATCACAATTAGCTTGAATTTTCTCAGCCGCAGATAATTCAGCATATTTCTTTGTTCTGATCACACCGTTCTCTTCAACCGTAGGCCAAATGAGAGGACCAAGTTTAACTGATTCAAGTATCATTCTTAAAAGTTCTCTATTTTGCATGTATAATTCCATTCTACTTTTCCAAGAATCATATAGGTCTTTGTCCAACATAGATGGACGATTGTCAGCACCGGAGAGTATCATGTACTCAGCAAAAGTATTCTTTTATCCAAGTGAAATAATTGAATCCATTACAATGTGATAAGATAAATGATCGTACAGTGATTGGAGGTTGTTGTGTTAAAGTGAGTTTTGATTAATGAGTATAAGGCTTTTGGAATACACGGGATTTTACAATTCTTGATAAACCGGGAAAACAAGTTTTCACGGGATTTTACAAATCAAAGAACAATCGTATAATTCTCCTAATGAACGTGTATAGTTCTCCTTAGTAAAGCGTATAAATCACTCAAGCAAAACGTATAAATCACCTTCACAAGATGAATGTATAAATAGCCTTAACAAAAGATCATGTATAAATCGCCTTTGTAAAAAAGCATGTATAATTCTCCTTTTGTTAATTGAGTGTGTATAATTCGCCTTTGTTAAATGAGTGTGTATAATTCGCCTTTGTTAAGCAGAGTGTATAAATTGCCTTTGTTAAACAGAGTGTATAAATCGCCTTAACAAAGTAACGCGTATAAATCGCCTGAAGGGAAATCGTATAAATCGCCTGAACAAAGTAACTACGTATAATTCGCCTTAAGGGACAAGTATAATTCGCCTGAACACATAAGCTCGTATAATTCGCCTTAAGGAACGTATAAATCGCCTGAACTACTACGAAACTCAAAAATCAAAAATCTTAAAAAGACTCACTTTTTGACGTTTTTACCTGATTTTTCTTGTACTTCTTAACTATCTAAGACTATTAGAACCTTAAAAACACAAACTTTAATGTTTTTGACACGAAAAATTTGAAATCAAGATTCTTGGTACAAAACCCTCTTTTTAACCAAAAAGACTCAAAAAGATGATATTTTTTTATGGTTTTTGAAAGATTTTCTTGTACTTTTAGTCTAAACTAAGATAAATAAGAAAGAAAGTTAAAAGCTTTATGGTTTTTAAACCCTCAAAAGGTGAAAACCTTTTGATGGATTCGAACCAAACTCACGCCTAAAACGAGTATAAAAAACGCACACAAAAACCTTCACAAACACCCCTATGGCTCTTGATACCAATTGTAGAATCTCTTAACACAAGTATGGAATGATTCACTTAGAGTTTTAAAGAGGGAAAGAGATGGTTGGATGAACACTTAGAGAGAGAAAGAAAAATGACAATCTTAGCTTAGTGAAAATGTGACAAATGAACAACCAACACCCTCTCCATGTGTGGAGAGGGTATAAATACTCTAACCAAGGCCGGCCATGGGCTTTAACATGGGATTTCCATGAACCTTTAGCCCGGTTAGCTTACCATCATTACATTATGACTAACTATATTGGTAGTGACCGGCATTTTTTTGTATTTCTAAAAAACTTGTTACTCCTTAGCTTTAGTGGTGGAGATGTGTATCCTTGCCAAGCCTATGATAGAATACTCGTTACGGCCGAGCAATTAAGCGAATTAGTTACATGTTACCACATAGATTAGTCGAGTGATTTGAGTGTTTTCATCTACCTATTTCATGAGGTGTTTGGTTGTGTACTAGTAATTGATCGAATAAATGCTTAACAGAAAAATCCTTAGGGATACATTTTCATAAATTTCTAAAGGCTACTTGAGGACAAGTATGATTCAAGCGAGGGGATATTTGATAACATCAAATAACGTCACTTTTATAGCATCATTTATCCCATATAAATTACCCATTTTGTATAATTATTGCAAGAGTTAATACATAATCTTTATATTTGAGAATTGCAGTAATTATGGAGTACTTTGTGAAGATTAGCAAAAAGGAGCGCATTCTGGAGCTTAAACAAAGAAATCTGAAGAATACAATTCTGACATCCAATACGCCGTATCCATCAAGAAAGATACGGCGTATCTGTGCCTGCACTTCACAAGAAATCATGAAGAATAAAGACCTATATGCCGTATCCAGAAGACTTCTATACGCCGTATCCAAGATATAGTAATAAAATATTCTAAAAGATATTAAACGTGGTCCTTACTCCAAGAAATCCCCAATACGTCATATCACACATCGCCCGATACCGCGTATTGATCAATTTCCATACTCTATAAATACAAAACCCTAACTCAGTTGGAGACATGCTTTTAAGTACTAAGTCCGATTTTCAAAAGATATACGAAGCCATGAAGGACCTATAAAGTGGTCCAATCGATGGGAAAACTCTTGTAATCTCTACACTCCACTATACGCGTTCGGTTAGCATTATGTTTAATCGTTCATCTATGATTTCGTGTATTGTTATAATGACTATCGGCTAATACCTTAAGGTATTAGCCATGTTTATGATAATATAACGTTTTGATTTGTCTTTGTATCGATTGTTCCTTATTCGTTACATTTTAATTATGTTTATCACTTCATACTCGTTTATGTGCTTAATTATGTGATTTACCTTATCATTCAACTGGGTCTAGTCCTACATATTTAATGCGCTGCAACTTCAGTGTTGTTTGGGCGTAGGCTAAGAGTCTGAGATAGAAACATATAACGCTTATTCATATAGGTAGAATATTAGGATCACCAATAGAAAGCCCTGTTTCGATCTATGGTTAAGTGGATAGGTAGACTAAGCCGGTGGCTTAGGACTACACCTAACGTCCTATTTCCATAGGTAGTTAAGTGGGAGTGGACTACTAGTATATGAATTTCCGTTAAGCAGTAAGTTGGTAAAGCCTCCATGAGCTAGGATTCAATATAACCAGATAGATTATAATCAGCGGTGTGAGATTTATGCGGGTTTAGGTTAATTGTGACAGGATTAACTAGCGACAAACCTCGAGTCTAGGGAGAAGATCCACCTAACTTTGGAATGATATACCACCAACGAATTAATACAATCATTGGACGAATAAACAATCAAGGCATATTATTAGATTAAACTTGCTAATACGTTTTCCTAACATTTAACTGCTTCCCAATCTTTTGTTAATCACTTGTGTGCGTTATTTGTCATCACCTTAGGATAATCAGAACTGAACTTGTGCCAGTCTCTCAGGCTGAAAACCACCCTTTTGCGTTAGTTTAGGTTTAATTAGATTTAATTAGAATAATTAGGTTAGATTAGTACTAAACCTAGATAAAGAAAATACCAGTAGAATTAAGAGCTAACTTCCACTCTTAGTGATCAAACCCTGCTTACCAACGAAGCTACATCTGATTCGGTACACTGCCCATTAGTGTTGTTTTTAGGTATAGTCGGCTAAATATAAATGTAAAACTTGATAACTAAAATAACAACCTACATGACGACACATCATGCACCTTTGCTCACTCTGTGCCAATTTCCACTTTGATCGATGTATGTTATTGTTGTTCGTTTGTCTACTAGATTGAAGGGCAGAAAATGCACCTGAGTGATCCCCGCTCGTGCCTGCATAGAAAAAGAAATATTTCTGTAAGTTTTGATAGCCACCCAAATAACAAAGAGCATTCAAAACAACAAATGAGATCATTTGGTCTTACGCACTTGAAAAGGGATAAGGAAAATTTTTAAAGTGTTTTCTTATCCAATAAGTTGTTAATGTCGTTTCATACTTTTAGGTTGTTAAAACAACCAAACACCCTTATAACTAAAACTTTAGGAGTTCATTTCACTACCCAAATATGTGATCATTCTTAAAATTCATTTATGGTATGGCCATGTTGATTGCTCTAGATGCAAATCACAATCTAAAGATAAAAGGGAAAAAAACATCAACAATTTCGATCCATATAACTACAAATAGCATAAACCGGGTAAGGGACAATAAAGACATAATCTCAATGACGATTATATTATGAAAGGATTTCAAGGAAGAAACCAATAAATGATAAGAAAACATACTTTTCAAAATTTATAACCGCGTTGGTCATAATTAGCTCAACATCAGCTTTTGAAATATTTGAATGATCTACAGAAACCTAAAATTCGGATATCAGTAATCAAGTGTCGATCACATTCATATAAATATGTAACCATAATGAGATGAATGAAAGTATCTCACATGCGATGAACTTGTTACTTACCAGAAACTATGGACGATGGATTTCAAAGAAGTCTTTTCAATTGGTCTAATATTATCTGGGTAGAAATAGGGAGACAATTAAGTCACTTATTGATTCCCCTTCTTGGTCTACGGACATGCTTGTATGACATTACAACCCCCGCACATCAGAGGTAATTTAGCAACAGTATAATTTTCGATCCTTTGAATGTAAATTTAAACAAATAGTTAACTTAAATACTAACCCTTTATTTTATGTGTAACATGTGTTGGGACTATTTGGCTCAATTTTATGCCAATGACATCACCACAAATCTCATTTAAATCTAAGATTTAGTAACTACAATTATATGCAAGGAAGATACGCATGTCTATAACCATGTCTACATCTCTCTTTCAGAAACAAACGGGTGGTTTGATATTATGTTTAATCTCCAACATCCCACACATGTCTATTGTTCACATCTCTCATTCAGAAACAAACGGGTCATTTGAGGTTATGTTTAATCTCAAACATCCCACACATGTCTATTGTTCACATCTCTCATTCAGAAACAAACGGGTCATTTGAGGTTATGTTTAATCTCAAACATTCCACACAAACTCAGAGCGCGTTGGCCAAAATAATTGTGGTTCCAAATCTAGCCACTTGGCTTACGTAGTAACTAATGGGCATATATAAGCTTGTGTAAAGTGTCAAAATAAGCCGAAAACATATAAGCTCTTGCAAGCCAAAATATAAGCTTTAATCATAAAGTTAGCAAAAAAGCAGAAAAAAATAAGCAATTGCAAACATACATAAAAGAATTGTGAAGACACACATAGCGTATAAATGCATAAAGATTCAAACCCCCTTAATGTCCATCCAGAATTACAATGATAAACAAATTCCCTAAAACCCCACATATTATTCCAAAAACCAAATAAAAAAAATTACAATCCATGATAAAATCGAACCACCAACCTGCCAACTTGGTCGAGGAAATTGGCACACAAGAGGAACTCCAGAATAAGATCCCCGATTATACTGGGGCGGGGTTAGGGGAGCAATCACGCCCCAACGGGGCGCCCGATTAATCCACCGACGGGGATCGGGGGGGTTTGGCGGAGAACATTAGTGTAAGCGAGGTTGGGGCATGGGGATGGTTTCGCCCCGCCCCAAACCCGCGTTGCCATCCCTACCCACACATGTTTATTTGTTCACATCTTCATATTCAAGAAACAAAGGGTAATTTGAGGTATAGGTTTAATCTCATTACATTCCACAACAAACTCAGAGCGCGTTGGCCAAAATAATTGTGGTTCCAAATCTAGCCACTTGGCTTACGTAGTAACTAATGGGCATATATAAGCTTGTGTAAAGTGTCAGAATAAGCCGAAAACATATAAGCTCTTGCAAGCCAAAATATAAGCTTTAATCATAAAGTTAGCAAAAAAGCAGAAAAAAATAAGCAATTGCAAACCATTACTATAGTATGAATTGTGAAGACACACACAAAGTATAAATGCATAAAGATTCAAACCCCCTCAATGTCCATCCAGAATTACAATGATAAAAACAAAAAATTCCTTAAACCCCACATATTTTCGGAAAACCAAAAATAAAAATTTTTTACAATCCATGATAAAATCGAACCACCAACCTGCCAACTAAACCTTAAATAATTGCAAATCCAAGCTTTTAGACCACAACTCTTGATTGCCTGATGCTCGTGATGATTGAGTAGACACAATTACCTTAACCACGACTTTTGCAAATATGTTTTGCCCCTACAATAACGAAAAAGATGTAAAACAAATACTTACTCAAAACATCGAGTGAAGATTAAAACTCACTTAAAATTTCCAGTAGCGTGTTTGTGGACTTATTTCTTATGGGTGAGGGAGAGAAACGTTGTCTTAGATGTTATGTGGATTAGTTTGTGGGTTTGATAGAATCATAGCAACGTTATGTATTTGAGAGACACGTGTTTGTTTTTAATTATCAAATATTAATAGTGTTAAAAAATCCAAAACTCCGTCTTTGATCTTTATGAAGTGTTTGAATTTAAGATTTAGGTCCAAATTACTGACCTACTTTTTTCAATATAGTTTATCTAGATCTCTATAAAGCGTTTTGACTAACGATTTTTGAAAAACACGTCAACAATAGTTAATACCATTGTGCAACAGAGCTATATTTTTGTTTGCCCTCTACCGCCAACAAAGGTTGTTGAACAACGCCCTCCCCCTTTCGGAGCCAAGCGGCATGGTGTCTGAGCGACAAGTAACCTAATCAACCATTTCGTAAATTTTGAGTGTATTTTGTGTGTATTGATGAGTGTTATATAAGTTTTTTAAACATATGAGGTTGTCTATTGGTATCATTCCTCTACCTTTCATTTTCACGGCAATTGTTTAGTTGATCGGTCATAGAAGGTTCATTTGAGATTGATAGGTTCCAAAAATCTGACTAATTAGGTCGCTAAGACAGAAGTTCATTGCATGGGATCAAATTCTTATAAAAGTGTTCAGTTAACATCAAAAGATGTATCAATTTAAAATATGCTATCGATTTACACCTTTTTAAAGAAGTATTATATTAAACTAGCCTCAAGGCCTGCCCGATGGGCGGCTAGCTTTAAGAATTATTAAAAATATAAAAGTAGTAGAATGGTTAATAGAAATAACGTTATATGATATAATATTAAAAACAAAACAGTAAGGTAAAATGTCATTTGGATAAATAACATTCATTATTTAAACGAAAAGTAACTAAATAACATTCATTGTTAAAATGTAACGTTCTTTTTTCTATACTTACATGAAGATGATGAAATCCAAACTTGAATAATTTCTTACTCCTTTATTTTGATGAGTAACACCTAAAAGAAACCACATTCAGTTAACTACTTCACCATTTGATTACTCAAACACCTTTGATTAACGTATGAAAATAAAAAAGTACTTGCCATTCATATGACTCTTAGAGAAGGTGTTGATGGTTGCTAGCTTCAAACTTTATAAAATACAAATAATAAGTCTTACTGGTATAAAGCTACATAAGGAGAAAGGTAGAAAGACTAATATGGAGTTTTCTTTGTGGAGTCGTCTTTCAACTTCTTAGCGTGTTTATTTGTCTCATGACTTCCCATTACTCAAACGCGAAACACTTCAAGTTAACCTATAACCATGGTATCACTACATTTTAAGAGCGTACACAAAGAAAAATTATGGTTCATTACGGAACCCAAGACAATTAATAATTCATTACACAAACTAAGATAAATTATAGTTCATTACGGAACCCATTTGTGTTATGTTTAAATTCTTAATGGTCCAACGGTTAAAAAAATTTAACTTGTCAACAAATGGGTAAAAAATCGCAGAAAGTGTACATGTAAAGCATAAAACTTGAGTCATTTCACATACACATGCATAAGTGATTTAATTGATGAGAAATTGATATGATCAGATTAGATAATCTTATCATCCATGATCCTAGATTCCTACAGATTAGCGGTCGCATCAAATGTGATAAACTTGATACTTTTTCTAAATTCATATTCAAAGTTGAAAAATAACATGATTTTGTAATTTTTAAGCTAACCCTTTTCTTTAATGATTAAACCAACATAAAATGAGTTCACAACAGTCTTTATCGGCCAAGTATCACATAAATTATGAAGTGGTTGCCTAGAATAAATGATAATAGAAATTGTTACCTAATTGCCAGCATTAAGGCAAACCATATAAAAGAGAATAGGACGACAACGCGTATCTACGTTCATCAAGCTTGACTCCTGGAAGTATGCAATAAGGGCTTCTTTTCCCTGATTCGAGCATACGCAAGACACAAAAAAAAAAAAATAAAATAAAAAAAAAACAAAAAAATCAAAAATCGTAAACAAAAAAAAACATAAATAAAAAGATAAAAATAAAAAAAAAAAAACAATTTATAGAAAAAAAATAACAAATAAAAAAAAAAAAAAAAAAAAAAAATAAAAAAAAAAAAAAAAAAAAAAAAAATAAAAAAAAAAACACAAAAAAAAAAAACAAAAAAAAAAAAGATAAAAGTAAAATATAAATAAAAAAAACTAACAAAAGAATAAAAAAAAAAAGGAAAAAAAAAAAAACAAAAGAAGAGAAAAAAAAAAAAAAGCAAAAAAAGAAAAAAAACAAAAAAAATAAACAACAAACACACAAGACAAAAAAAAAAAATGAACAAAACATAAATAAAAAAAAATAACAACAAAAACAAAAATAAATCAGATATATAAAAAAAAAAACAAAGAAAAAAAAAAGAAAAACAAAAAAAATAAAAGAAGAAATAAACAAAAAAAAAAAAAAAAAAAAAGAAAAAACAAAAAAAAAAAAAAAAAAACGAAAAAAACAACAAAAAAAAAAAAAAAAAAAAAAAGAAAAAATAGCAAAAACAAAAAAAAAAAAAAAATAAATAAATACAAAAAACATAAAAAGAAAAAAAAAACACAAAAGTAAAAAAAAAAAGAAAAAAAAAAAAATAAAATAAGAGAATAACAACAAAAAATCACACAGCACACAAACACACAACCCCAATCCCCCCCACCCGGCCAAAACAAAAAAACAACCCCCACCCCCACCCGCCCCCGCACAACGCGCCCCAAAACCCCCCCTCCGCCCCCTCCACATCCAACACCAACCAACCCACCGCCCCCCACCCCACAAACATCCCACCTCGCAACCCACGCCCCCCCCCCCCCTCCCCCCACCCCACCCTCCCCGCACCATCCCCCCCCCCACCCTCCCCCCCATCCAACCAACCCCCCCCCCACCCCCCAACCCCTTCCATCCCCACCCCCGTCTACCGCACCGCCCCACCCCCCCCTAGCCACACCCACACCCTCCTTCCCCCCCCTAACCCAAACCCGCGCCCCCCTCCTCGCTCCCTAAACCCACCCCCACTCACCCCCCATCCACCCCCCATCCCACCACCCTCCGCCCCCCAACCCGCCGCCCCCCCGCCAACACCCCATCACTCCCCCCCCTCGCCCCCCCACCCCGGCTCGACCCCTCCGCACCCACACCCCCCCCAACAACCTCCCCCCCCCCCCACCCCACCCACACCTCTCCCCCCCCCCCACACACTACCCCCCCCCCTACTCCCTCCAGACACCTCCACAACCCCACCCCCCTCACCCCCCCACCCCCCGCCCGCCCCACCTATCCCGACACCATATCCGACCCCCACACCCACGCCGCCACCCCTCCCCACTCTCCGTCTCAACCCCCTCCCATACCCTCCCCCCCCCCCCCCCACCCCCCCAACCCCTCCCACCCATCTCACCCCCCCCCCCCCCCCCCACCCCCGCTACCCCCCCCCACCACCACACTCCACCCCCTCCTCCCACCTCTACCACGGCGCCCGCCCCCTACGCTCGCCCCCACCCACATCCCCCCTCACCTCCGCCCGCCCACCGCTCGTCCCCAGCCCCCGCACACCCCCCCTCCCCCCCCCCCCCACTCCCCCACCATCACCTTCCCCCCCTTCCACCCACCCCCCCCCACCAGATGCTCGCCGCTTCTATCTATCCCCCCACCCCACCCCCCGCACACACCCCCTCTCCCTAGCCCCCCTCTCCCCATCCCCCATTCGCCACCAGACAGAACCCCCCACACCCTCCGCCACCCACTCACCACCTCCTCCCACCCCACCATCCACCGCCCCACGCCTTAACCACCATCCCCCCCCCCTAGATCCCCCCAAAGCCCCCCTATCGCCTACACCCGCCCCCCCCCGACTCCCCCCCCCCCCCACTACGCCACCGCCGCACCCCAAACACATTCAAGAACAAACAATATCATCCACACCATCTTCTATCGCCATATCCCATAAAAAATGCAGGGTCTCCTTACATCACTGATAAAAAAATAGTTACCTAATGCCATCATTTAAGCCACCCATATGATTAAAAGAATAACACCACACGATATATCTACTTCATACAATCTTGACACTGGCACGTGTGCAATCACGCATCTTTTATTCCTTGATTCGGACTCTTTTCTACTATAGTACGTCTCCTATTTTTCAGCATGAAATGGGTGCAAAAAGCACACAAATAGCTCATATCACAATAAGATCATAGACTTTTATCTTGTGAATTGTGCAATCTGATGAGGATCAATCATGGTTATAAATCTATTGCTCATATCACATTTATTTTGTTATAAATCAAGAATAAGCTTATAGGTGGTAAAATCATAACATGAGAAAAAGAAATCAAATAGGTGCCGTCTACTTATGAGTGAGCCATATTTCTAAAAGTTGTTTCATTTCAATAATAATCTAATTCTTCATATAAGTTGATTCAGGAGGTTTTAATACATAACCTGAACCGATCCATTCATGTATAAGACAATTGTAAGAATGCAGTACCTGAATACAAAGCTTGTCGAAGATTTATCATTGCTTTCCCCCGATTACTCCATAAAAGTAATGCTGCAAGGCTAAAGAGTGAAAGACTACAAAAAAGAGTAGTGAATACCAATCCACATTTTCTTTAGCTCCATCATTATAATATGCAAATCCGGTTGTTATAATAAAGTAGCCAAAAACATGTTTTGTTATACTGAACTCTTGCTTGTTTAAACCAAACCAGATTCTCTGAAAAATATATTTTTTTCGCACTTACATCCAGTTGCTCTTGTTTAAACCAAACCGGATTCTGAAAAATATATCTTTAACCTGGTTTATAGAGCTGTGAAATGACATCGTTTTGATCAGTAATAAATTTTTCTGTTTAGAATAGAGCGGTGCAAGAACATCATTTTATATAAATACTAAAAGCGTTAGAAAAAGGTTTTATGGGCCAACCTAAACCAGCTCATACCGGTGTCAAACAAAACACCTTTTGACCTGAAATCGTTTTGTTCTTGGACATATCTTATTAGATGCATAAGAGTCAATACTAACCTTGATTCACCTTATGCGTTGATATTATGCATACTAAATAGTTACTATAGAACTCGCTCGTTTGTAGCAAGTTGATGTGTGTTCTAGTCTCTGTGACTTGTCCATTTTGTACCATCTGCTAATGAATTTAAGTTATGTAAAATGACATGATTACTTTCAAGACACCTTATCCCAAGAAAAATAATGCATGATTCTGGATCAAATTTAAGGGTCACAAAATAAGATAAATATTACGTCTAAATGACGAACGTTGATAAAGATAAATATTGGTTAATACATATAATAAAGATATCATATCGGCTTTCACCTATAAACTGCATGGATTCGTTTATTGGTTAACAAATCACGACTTTGACTGTGTGACCCAAACACCCCTTAAGATGTTATTGCAGCAACCATACACAAATAATCCTTAAAAATAACACAAAATGGATTTAAGAACTTATCTTGCTAAAACAGCATGTCAAAGTAACAACATGCTTTTCTACCTCGAATGTGGTATCCTTTACCAAAAGTTATAGCCTACGCCCATCACGCTGAAATACATAAATTGGCTAAAATGGTTAACTTGATGAAGATTAAGCCCCTTGTTCAAACTTTCGTTTTCTTACTTCTGCAAATAACAACAGACAAAGTCCTTTTATAACTAAATAATCATCTCTTAAGATAGCAAACAAATTGCTAAAATGTACAAAATTTGCTGCATAAATTTGCACAAAAAAACCTAACTGAAAGTAATGTAATCAATTTACAATTTTTGTCGACAGAAAAACTTTTAACGGTCTATATGGACACAAAGAGTTAGTTTAGAGAAACACACTTTTAAGGGTGTGTCTGGACAGAAAAACTTTAAGCGGTTGTTTGGACTAACACTTTTATGGAGCTATCGGGACATAAATAATCTTTAATGGGTTGATTTGACAAAAATAGTTCAAGCATTGTTTGGACAATAACAATTCAAGAGTATAAAGCTAAATATTTGACAAAAAACGATATAAGAGGTTATATGTGTCAAAAATAGACGGTCGACAACTTTTAACTCGTTCTTCTAACTTGATCCATTGTTAACGCGAGACAACACCTTGTATCATTTAATCCAAATCCCACAAAAATCAGCAGCTTAAAACCATAAAATACATCACACATCAGACAAATCACAAGTTGACAAACACAAAATCAAGCATAAAAAAAGTTATCTATAAAAAGTTAACTAAAATTAACAACTTTGGTAACTAATGTTAAAAAAATTTATAAACAACTTATCCATAAGAGAAATATACTGCAAACAAAAAAAGTTTTTATGTATGTATCACATGAAGCTTTTATAAGTTGCAAAAGAAACTTGCAGAGAACATGCTTACCGTCAATAAGAACCTCTACTTCTTACTCATTTTAACAACTTTAGTATATGAAGTCTGTTTTTTTCTTAATGGAAATTATCAATTTGTACGCGACACCAACCAATACGCATGCATCTAGTTAGTTTCAAGCTATAAAAAGTAAGCCTACCATATCCTAACAAACTACCTTAAACACACTTGAGCAGTCCACCAAATTAACAAATGACACATGAGTAAAGGGGTGTTTGGCTAAGCTTGACAAAAAATCTTATCGCTTTAGCTAACTGTCATACTAAAAGAGCTTTATGTTAAAGCTCTTTTTAACTTTTCAACGCGCTATTAAGAACTTTAGTATAAGTGTTTGTATAGGTTTATTTTATTACTATCATACCGCAATAAGCCCATAAGCACCTAAAATAAACTTAACTAGACAACCCCTACGTACTACATTAGATAATACCAAACTGGCACGTATATGCTTGTTTAAATTCCAGAAATTTAAAGAGATGGTTGTTTAACTTATAGGTATTGAAAAATAAGCCCGTCAGTGACTATGTTTAAGGTGTTTGGATTAGCTTATGTTGCTAAAATTAAACAAATAGGATATTCCTAAATAACCTCATATGGATATCCAAAAACTACAATGAGCATACTTTTTACAAAATTCATGTATCATCCCAAATCAAATAATAACTGAGTAAAGTGATCATTTTTCAACACATTTTACCAATCAGGATAACACTTCAAGCAAAAGCATCACCACTTTCCCATTTGTTTTTATGCAAATCACACAATCAACTTTTCTTTTACAAGAGCACATCAATTCAGAAATAGTGATTGTCCCAAACGATAGGTTGTGATACAAACTATAAAAATCAATACTTTACATGACTATAATTCATCAAAAGCATATCAACACATAAACCATACGATGTGATAGAAACTATAAAATCGATACTAATTAATCAAAGGCAAACTATAAAATCGAAAACTAACCTGTTTGCAAATTGAACATTCTTTATTAGAATCGAAAACTAACAAATGGAATTCACTTTCTGGTTTATGATAATATAACGACCCGATGATTGATTTAATCAACACTTTACATGATTCTATTCATCAAAAACGAATTATGACCCAAATCATACAACATGAATAAAAAAAATAAAAATCAAAACTTTACACGAACATGAGTAATCAACATCAAACAATAAAAATTGAAAAAAAATACATGTTTGCAAAGTGAGCATGCTTCAACAAAATGGAAAAATAACATTTGTATCTTCACTTTTTGGTTTATGATAATAAAGAGACCTACCAATTGTTATCACTAATTTAATTTCTTGATTGCTTTTTTTAGGTTAAACTGATTTGGGGGATGACTGGTTTCGTAATATTAAATGAACAGGATTTATTTGTTTGAAGGTTTATTGTTTAAAGACATGTGAATATGCCACATGTCATTTTTAAGAGTTTTAGGAGGAGATCAAGCTTAAAAAAAGTACAAAAGGTTACGCATATAAAAAGTAACAAAACGAGCATCAAAAGGTAATTCATGTATCTGCTACTTACTTCATCTCAACTTCGGGTTTGTTATGCCTTTCAACTTCTTGACAAGGAGAGTTCTGCAAGAAGCATACAATCCGTTAGATACAAATGATGCATTCCGACCTCAAGGCAGTACTTCTTAAACCTTAAGTCGACCTAATGGGAAAAAAATGGAAGTGATACGCTAATAAAAAACTAATAATGCGACTCTGTTGATAAATCCCGCATATTTGCTTGTTCGACCACAAACCAAAATTCCGCAAAGACATGATTTTGTGTCCGTATTCGCATTTATTGAGATAAAAAACTAACGATCTAGAACAAACAAG
The DNA here is from genome assembly GCA_026074375.1 of Tanacetum coccineum. Classification (NCBI taxonomy): domain Eukaryota; kingdom Viridiplantae; phylum Streptophyta; class Magnoliopsida; order Asterales; family Asteraceae; genus Tanacetum; species Tanacetum coccineum. The sequence goes on from BQNB010010993.1 coordinate 48,114, forward strand.
TAATTGTTAATCCTAACCTAGCGCATATAAGGATAATAGGCATTACCTGCAAACACATATGAAGCCTCTAGCGTGTTTTCGTTTGCAAGTCAAATCAAACTCACTAAGCAGACCCTGTACAACAACCACAACAAGTCAATCACACTGAAAAAATGATACTCTCGAAAAACACAAGCAAAAAATAAACGATAAAAACTAGTAATAAGCATATGGGTGTTTGTTATTTGGTTTATATAGCAGGATTATAGCTTATTTAGTTTTGGCTCTATGTTGTCCTAAGCTCAACTTTTTGTGGCTTATTTTTGAAACTTTTCGGCTTATATAAGTTCATTATGACATAATAAACTGACAAGTTTATGAAACATAAGCCGAAAACCAAATAAGCCATAAGCCGGCTATATAATCCGAAGCAAACACCCAATGACGGGTGTTTGGATTAGCTTTTTTCATGAGCTTATGATCTTATTGAAATTGGCAAAGCCGATTAAGCTCATATTTTTTTAGCTTATAAACTACTTATGACCTTAAGCATGTGGCTCAAGTCCATAATCTATTTTTAATAAGCTGGAAAAGTAAGGTTAATTGGGTTTGCCAAATCTGAATAAGCTGGTAAGCTTATGAAATAAGCTAATCCAAACACCCTACATTGAATAATCCCTGATGACTACATAATTCGTAACACAACAGATATGCTACAACTCTTCTACCAATGTCTTTTTCATTTAATCACAGTCACTAGTACAACTTATTTATTCTCTACAATCATAAGATCCACGTTACCTCTTACAGTTTTTCTAGACATTTTATCGAATACTTAGTATACAATGTACAGCTTCATCTTATTTCTCCCAGGCATTTTATCGAACACTCGGTATGCAAATGTACAATTCTATTAGACATTCTATCAAACGCTTGGATGTGTTTGTCATAAGTATCACTTAAGCATTTTATCAAACACATACTGTGAACCCTATTTTATACTAGTAACAAAGATTGTAAAACTCAACAACTTACAAACCTGTTAGGATTTATGTTTTCCTAACTTAGTACCGACAGTACAAATAGTTAGTACTGATAGTTATAGTTAGTACTGACAGTACAAAATGTTAAGTACTGATCAGTTAGTTAGTACTGTTAGTAGAAAATAGTTAGTACCGTTTAAGAGATGTGTATGAGATATTTTAGGAAAAGATATGTATGCGTTTTGTAAGCCTGTTAGGGTTTATCCTTGTTCTATAAAAGAATTCCTATTGGCATAGTTAGATAAACGACCTCAAGATATCTCATAGCAAAAAATATATCTCATTAGTTAGTAATATGTATTCATTCAAAGCAGATTAATAGAAGTTATTATTCAGTTCTACATTGTTTTTCTTAGTACTTGTGTTAAGATTCCGCATTAACACATAGTATTCATAATCAGTGTTTCTACATAGTCAGTTGTATTTATATAGTTTGGCTATCATCCTTTATAGGCTGCAAAGATCTTTCCGTTGAGGGACTCACAAGTGGTATCAGAGCCTGTGAGAAACTCTGAATAAGAAGAACAATCAAATCATACTCTCATACTCCTTAACTAAACATGGCTGCTTCATCATCACAAGATGAAATTCCACCACCACCACCACCTCCACCATCATCACAAACACCAACCCAACAAACTCCTCATACAGTTTCAACCATCAAGCTGCTTATTCTCAAAAAAGGAGAATATGATATCTGGGCTATGAAGATGGAGCACTATTTGGCCCATACAGATTATCCAATTTAGGAGGTTATACAAAATGGGAATGGTCATGTTTCAATCACTACAGATACATCAGGACAAATTAAGATTTTGCCTCCTAGAACTGCAGAAGAGATTGTAGCCAGAGAAAGAGAGAGAAAAGCAAGGACCACCTTGCTTATGGCCCTACCAGAAGATCATCTTGCTAAGTTCCATAAGATGACAGATGCAAAAGAAATGTGGGATGCCATCAAATCTAGATTTGGTGGAAATGACGAATCCAAGAAGATGCAAAAGTATATCTTGAAGCAACAGTTTGAAGGATTCTCTGTATCCAACACAGAAGGGCTTCACAAAGGTTATGACAGGTTCCAAAGTCTTCTAAGTCAGCTAGAGATTCATGGAGCAGGTGTATCTACTGAGGATGCTAATCAAAAGTTCCTAAGATCTCTACCTTCTGCCTGGTCACAAGTCTCCCTAATAATGAGAACCAAACCAGGGGTGGACACTCTTAGTTTTGATGATTTGTACAATAATCTAAGAGTCTTTGAGAGTGATATAAAAGGCTCTACTGCATCATCATCCTCTAGCCCACAAAATGTAGCTTTTGTCTCTGAGAACACAAACAGTACTAATGAAGTTAGTACCGCTTATTGTGTTCCCAATCTTTCTGGTCAAAACACAAAGTATGAACAAACTTCATCATACTCACTTCTTGCTAATCAATCTAGCTGCCCTCAACTGGATCATGAGGACTTGGAACAGATTGATGAATATGACCTTGAAGAAATGGACTTGAAGTGGCAAGTGGCCATGATCTCAATGAGAATGAAAAAGTTTTACAAGAAGACTGGTAGAAAGCTACAATTTGATGCAAAAGAAGCTGTTGGCTTTGATAAAACCAAAGTGGAATGCTACAATTGCCACAAAACAGGTCACTTTGCTAGAGAGTGTAGATTCAAGGGAACTCAAGATAACAGGAGGAGGGATGCATGGAATTCTGGAAACAAGGATGGGAGCAGAACTGGACAAAAGGAGGATTCTAAGGCATTGGTGACAGTTGATGGAGAAGGTGTGGATTGGACAAACCATTCAGAAGATGAAGATTATGCTTTGATGGCTTGCAACAGCTCAGACTCAGACACAGAGGTAATTTCTTGTTCAATCTAAGTGTAGCAGAGTCCTTATGCTAATCTAAAAAATTGTAGATCTCAAAAAGAACAACTGTAGTGAAGCAGCATAGAAATAAAAGCATACTCCTCAAGGTCTTTTAGAAGTTGAAGCACATTTAGTCTGCTCGTCAACAAGGACAAATTTGGTATGATCAATAAAGATAAAGATTATGGAAAATAGATTTAGATGATAAAACAGATGTTCTCACATACCATAAGAAATTATTAGCAGAAGCTCAAAAAGTAAAAAGAAGAAGATTTAAAGGCTAAAGTTGAAAAATGGCATAATTTCTTTCAAAAAATCTTAGTAACACCAGCTAAATACCCAAACGAGTCAAATGAAAGTTTGGGCTTGGGTATAGATGATCACAGATATGATGGGTATTTTGAGTTATGAAAATGAAGTGTTGCAGAGTGTTTTTATGAATAAAAAGAGTGATATAGAAAACCAGCCTGTGTATGATAGGTTTGCACAAGGAATGCATGCTGTACCCCCACCCATGATAGGGAATTATATGCCCTCCATGACCTAAATTTAAATAGATTACATCACCAGTTTACTATGGTCCAACAACAGACTCAACCTAGTGAATTATCTGAAACCCAATCAACGTGAATTTGATACCTATACAATCTAATATATTAAAGAATCTTCTGAACTATTAACAGAACCAGTTGTCAATGAATCTATCTATTGTAGAAAGTCCACCAAAGGTCAGGTCTGATGCAGACCTATCATAGATGAGTAATGAATCAATAGTGAAGATGAGTTGTGTGTCTATACCAACAAAACAACAATAAACACCTAGTTTTGCTAACCAGCAAGTAAAAACTCCTAGGGAAGATGTTAAATACACAATACAACATAATCAAAAACCAAAAGTTGATAAGAAAGATTTGGGCATGGGTTTGCGTAAAGAGCACTGTTATGTATGTGGTAGTCTTAATCATTTGATTAGAGATTGTGATTTTCATGAGAAGAGGATGGCAAGAAAAGCTGACTTAAACAATGGTTGGAATAATGTGCATAGAGTGAATAAACAAAATCAATTTGTTCCTTCAGCAGTACTAACTAGAACTGGTATAATTCCAGTTAATACTGCTAGAACTAGCGGTACTAAAAGTTTTAGTACTGCGTAGGCAAGTGTATAACAGACAGACAGTACATAACAATTACTGCCACGAAATTAATAACTATTAAGAAATTAGGAATGGAGTTTAGAACCACCAAATGTTTTTAATAAAACCATTCCATCAATTCTAACAAGGCCTTTCAAAAAGACAACAGTACTTAGACAAAAATTTCAATCACAACTTAATACTGCTAAGGAATGCATTATGTACTGTGGGGGAAAAAGGGAAACTGCTGTTAAGCCCTCAGCAGGTTGTAATTGGAGACCACAAAGATACCATGGTGGATCCAAATACAATAGTGGATCCAGTCTTGAAAAAGTAACACTTTCAAAGATCTGCTAGGCAACTCAAGCCCAAACAGGCTTGAGGTCCTAAAAGAAACGAATCTCCTTCTTTAAATTGGTTTTGCTAAGATTATCCATCAATAGAGCTCTAAAGAATAAAGGAATTGTGAAAGTGGATGTTCCAGCACATGATTGGAAACAAGGCTGCCTTGATGAATTTCAAGACTTATAATGTGTGGCACCTGTTGCTATTTGGAGGTAGAAGAGGTTAATATAACTGGTAAAGGTATAATAAAAACTGGAAAGTTAGATAATGAAGATGTATGTGTTTTGTGAAAGAACTTCAGCATTTCAATCTCTTTCCTGTTTCACACCAATAAGTGACAAAAAGAACAAGTTCTGTTTTACGAACTCTGAATGTCTTTGTTTTTATCTGAGTTAAGTTACCATGATGAAAGTCAATATTACTTAAATCCCAAGACAAAAATAACAGAACAATTTCAATTTAAGAACATTATCCCCTTCAGTAGGATTGGCTTGTTTAATTGCAAAGGCTACAACTATGAATTAATAAATGGCCTAGAAGATTGGGTCCATGTTAATTTCAAAAACCTTAAACAAACTGTGAAGGGAAACCTTGTCAGAGGTCTAGCCTTCAAGATTTTTCAAAATGAACCACACTTGTGTTGCTTGTCAAAAAGGAAAGCAACACTAATCCTCTTGTAAGCCAAAGCAAGTAAGTCACCAATTAGCCAAACCCTACATACTTCTTCATATGATTTGTTTGGACCTTACATCTGTCAGGAGCTTGACACCATAAGACCTATTGCCTGTAATCACTGAATGAATTTAGCAGGTTTAGTTGGGTATTTTCTAAAGAACTAAGGATGAAACAAGTGCAATTCCTTAAAAGACTTTAGAAGACAGATAGAAGAACCAATAGAATCAAAAAGTAAGACCATTCGAAGTGATATTGGTACAGAATTTCAGAACAAGAGGTTATTGAATTCTGTGGGATAAAAGGGATCAAAAGGAATATAGCTGATAATTAGCCAGAACTCCATAACAAAATGAGAAAGTGTTGAGAAGCGGAAAGAACAGTACCCTTATTGCGAGCTGCAACAGGACCATAGCTTGCAGATCAATTTACCTAACACTTTTTGGGCTATAAGCAGTTAGTAAACGCTTGTTATGTTCTAAATAGTGGTAATTATGACCAAGCCACTAATAAGACACCTATGACTTTTAACTTGGTAAGATACCATTATAAGTTATATAAGAGCCTTTTTTTTGGGTGCCATTGACCATCTTGAATACAATTGATGCACTGGCAATTTGCTGGAAAAATCATATGAGGGTTTTTTTGTGGGTATGGTCTCTACAAAGCAAGGTTTTAGGGTATACCCATTTAGAACCAAAAGATTTGAAGAAAACCTGCACATCAACTTTCTTATGAGAATTAAAACCAAATGTAGTAGGAAAATGGACCAACTTGGCTTTTTGATCATGATTATTTAACTGATTCTATGAATTATCATCCTGTTAGTTCAGAGAATCAAGCTAACCTACATGCAGGTCAACAAGAAGCTAACCAAAATGCAGGTACAGAAGAGATTATTGATGTGGGGGATTCTGACAAAGAAGATGACTCTGCTCAAGACTGTTTTGTACTGCCAATATGGCCTTCTTATTCTTCAACAAATTCTCCAGCAGTTACAACAGATCATAAGAGAGCAGGTCCAAGAGAGGAAGAACAAGTCTTTATGGATGACCTTGAAAGACTTAAGAAGCAAGAAAAGGAAGCTTATATGAGATGCAGAAGTCTCTCAGAAGACGTTTTGGAAACCTTTGTATATAAATGAAGGAGCAGCTAATCCCTAGCAGAACTACAGTTTTAAGTACAGTTAGCACACCAGCTAAAGCTAGCAGTACTAACCTAGTTAATACTGTTAGCTTACCAGTTAGTACTGCCAGTCCTCATGAGGGATTATCTCTTGCTGATCCAACATATTCTGAAGAAGATGATTCAGAAATACCTCCCCTTGAAGATATTTATCAAAGTTCTACTGATGGTATTTTCACTACTTCATCTTTTGATGATGAGGGTGCAGTGGCTGACTTCACAAACTTAGAAACTGTTGTGAATGTTAGTCCTATTCCCACATCAAGGATTCACTCCACTCATCCTAGAGCACTTATTCTAGGGAATCCAAAACTCAGCATACAAACTAAGAAGCAAAGTCAATACAAGTGCGGAGCTCATGCTTTTGTAGCATGTACAAAAAAAAGCAAAAGAGAACTAACCATAAGGACTTTCATCATTGTTTATTTGCTTGTTTCCTGTCTCAACATGAACCCAAGAAGATTTCAGAAGCTCTTGAAGATGAAAGCTGGGTTGATGCTATGCAAGAAGAATTGTTGCAGTTCGAGATACAAAAGGTTTGGGTCTTAGTAGATTTGCCTTATGGGAAGAAGGCTATCGGTACTAAGTGGGTTTATCGAAATAAGAAGGATGAAAGAGGAGTGGTGGTCAGAAATAAAGCAAGGTTAGTTGCTCAGGGTCATAGTTATAGGAAGGGATAGAACTAATATGAGGTTTTTGCTCCTGTGGCTAGACTTGAAGCCATAAGGATCTTTTTGGCCTTTGCCTCATATATGGGTTTTGTAGTCTATCAAATAGATGTTAAAAGTGCTTTCCTTTATGGAACAATTGAAGAAGAGGTCTATGTGTCTCAACCACCAGTCTCCTAGATCCTAAATATCCTCAGAAAGCATAATATAAAGTAGTTCAAAGCCTCTATGGTCTACACAAGCTCCTATAGCCTGTATCCTACTTTATCTACTTTCTTATTGAAGAATGGATACAGAAGAGGAACCATTGACAAAACTCTCTTTCTAAAGAAGGACAAACATGATATCATGAACCTAGTCAAGTCTATGGTGCGATGATATCATCTTGGGTCTAACAAAGAAGTCTTGGTGTAGATGAGTTTTGAGACATTAATGAGAGTAGATTTCAAATATTCATTGGGAGAGCTCACTTCTTTCTGGCTTACAAGTCAAACAATAAACCAGATGGTATCTTTACTATAGTCAAGATAAGTAGTTGCAGAAATACGAAGAATGTTTTGACTTTGCAAATGTAAAGACTGCAAGTACAAACCAATTGAGACCCAGAAGCAAACTAGTCCAAGGATGAGATGCCAATGATGTGGATGTTCATTTTTCTTATAGGTCCATGATTGGCTCTTAATGTATCTCTGACTGCTTCTAGACCTGGCAATTATGTTTCAGTCTGCGTGCTGTGGTTCTAGGTTTCAGGTAACTCCAAAAGACTCCTCATCTAAGTGCCTGTCAAGAGTAATATTAGGTACCTAAAGGGCAAACCCAAACTGGGACTTTGGTATCCTAAGTGTCTTCATTTGACCTGGAATCCTACCAATAGTGATTATCTGGAGCAAATCTTGACAGGAGAAACCATAACAGGTGGTTGTCAATATGTCTTGGCAGGAGACTCATTACTTGGCAAGCAGATAGCAGACCATTGTAGCTACTACTACTACTACAGACATATTATGTTCCTGCTGCAAGCTGCTGTGGTCCAAGTTTTTGTGGATTCAAATCAAATGTTAGACTATGTGTTCAACATCAAGATCACAAAGATCTACAATTGACAATGAAAGCACAATTTGCATTGTAAAGAAACCTGTAATCAAACTTCCTTCCAAAACAAGAGCCACATTGCTATAAGGCACCACCATTTCATAAGAGATGCCTATGTAAAGAAACTCTTCAGTGCGTAAAATTCACACTGATGGACAAATGAGCTGATTTACTCACCAAGCATTTGATGTTAAAGATTTCATTCTTGAGTAACAATTGGGATGATAAATCCATAAGCTGCATTGGTCAAAGGGAGGCAATATGCTGTGTTGTATAATTTGTATTAAGAATCATGTTAACCATAGATAATGCATTTCCAGAGATTTGAAAGAAGATAGAGAGTCATTAAGAAGGGTTACTGATTGTTTTGGTGGACAAAGTTAGTACCGCCAGTGCAAACTTAGTACCTAGCTACAAAGTATTGTACCGCTTTAGAGAGTGGTTTTTTTTTTTTTTATTTTTTTTCTATAAAGAAAAATACCGGCCAAAGGGTACAAAGTGTAAATTGAAACGGTTTCCTTGAAAATTAGGTCCCTAAAACCTATTAAACCCATTTAAATTGCGCAGTTTCGTACGCATTCTCTCTCTAAACCTAAAATCGCATTAACCAAAGCCCAATATCTCTCTTTACTACATTCTTCTTTCAGGACAATGGCGGGTTCTTGATTCATGTCCCGAAGCATAACATGATCGCATACTTGGAGACGACTGAAGGGAATGTAGAGTTTCACGAGATTATTGACTTTCTCAAGCGAAGTTCAATTCATCATGCTCTCACTGTAAGTCCTGTAGTATCTACTACATTTGTTGAACATTTTGGACGTCTGGCTAAGATCCAAAACAATCAACAATTGTTAGGCACATTAACTACCAACGGTACTGGCAAGGCTGTGTCTATCTTCTGAGGCATCAATAAAAAGCAGATCTTTTTTTTATGATGCTGATGGAATAGACACTTACCTAATCAAGCCATCTTTGATGCTATACACAAATGGGTAATGAGGGGGATTTAAACAGTGTTAACTTTTAATAACGCTTTGCTTTCAACCCCCAAAATAGTTTTTATTTTCAAACAATAGATCATTTCCCTTAGTTCCAAAAGCCCATCTTGAGATCAAGTTCCCTACAAACATTGCCACTATGCTGTAATATATTGTGCTTAACCTCTAATCAAAAGTATAATTTTTCTAAATTAATATTTGATGGAATGTTAAGACATTTAGATGCTAAGAAAAAGTTTGTCATGTACCCAAGGTTTATTTTAATCTTTTTAAGGTAAAACAACAAGAAGATAATATAACTTGGAACCTTTAGATTATTTACCTGTAACATACTTATAACTAGCTAAAGTCTTTTCTTTCATGTCAAGAAGGGTAAAACATTTCTCAGGGAAAGATCACACCACTTTGTTTTGCTACATATGTTAGGTACAACCAACTCAGGATGAGAGTGCTTCTTCAGAAAGACCATCTGAAGCACTACCTACACCCTCCCCTGCTCCCACTAGTGAAGTACCTAATGAGCCACAGACTGACTCATCCCCTGTTCACACTAGTGAGGTACCTATTGAGCACCAGTCTCAACTTTCCTCTAGACATTCACCCCCTACTAATATTCCTGGTTCTATCCCAGTATCTTCTGGTGAGAATCTTGGAGGTCATTCATCCAGTGATAAATCCCTTTTCAAAGAGGATGAAAATGACTATCCCAAAGTGTCTATATATTTGTCTCTCATTGTGTAAACAGTTTCAATCAAGCAGGAAATACAAGCCTTGAAGGCTCAGATCACAAAGCTCAAGAAGCAAGCTAAACTCTTTCCATCAAGCACCAAAAAGCAATATGAAAAGTGTCTCCTTGAAAGCAAAATATCCCAGAAATAGCTTCTCAAAAGAAACATTCGGGTGCACAAAGAAGTCTGTAATCCGAACAAGGGAGGATATTTTACAAAAAGGTGATCATCAGATCAAAGAGATCCTTTATTTTGATGAAGTTTCTTGAAGATATAGTTGATCACATGGACACGAGAGAAATAAGCTCAAGTGAAGTGAGACAAGGGAAATAAGTAGATAGAAGAACAAGGAGATGATGAAGTTAGACTTATTAACTAAAGAATGTAGTTAAACTTACAAAGAAGGAGTTTAGTACAACTTTGAGAAAGTTAGTACTGACAGACCAATAGTTAGTACTGACGGATCCAAAGTTAGTACTGACAGAAATTGAAGGTACTAATGAACAATTGAAGGGTACTAGAAGAGCACAATGACGGGTTACTGTAAAGATCTTTGAAGTACTGCAGAGCAAAGAGGAAGGTACTAAAGAGATCTTTGAAGGTAACTGAACCAAAGAGAAGGGACTAAAGAGAATGTTAAAAGTAACTGATTGGGCAAATACAAGGCGTACAAAAGATCAACTTAGGACTGAAATTGTTACTTCAAGCCACTCAAAACCATCCACTCAACACCCACTTCTATGATATTTGGAGATGATGAAACAATAGCTTAAAGTTCTCCTCAACATGAGTCAAGCCAAAGCTGTTTCTAAAGAAAAAGAGAAAGGTGTAGAGTTGAAGGATGTTGAAGAAACTGATAGACCTAGGCCTACTTCTACAAGATCACTTCTGACATTAAAGACTCTTCCAAAGATTGATCCAAAAGACAAACGGAAGAAGAAGATTGAAGAGGAGGATGAATCTGAAAGTGAAATCTGATGAGGTAGTTACCACAAGCTGAGAACAAGTTTAAAAGCATTTTTGAAAAAGATGAAGAGTTGGCTAGAAAAAGTGCAAGAAAGTGGAAAAGAAAAAGGAGAAACAGAGTAGCTGAAGAACAAGCTGCAAATGAAGAACTTAAAAAGACCTAGGGGGGGGGGGGGGGGTTTTGATGATAGTAAGGCAAGGATTGGAGCAGATAAACTTCTTAGCTGAGAAACATCAAAGAACAAGAAAGAGAGCAAATTCACTATAGAAGAAAGAGCTTAAGTTTCCTTCATGATACAATTGCTGCTCAAAAGAAAGTTCCTTGCTCCACAAAGACGAATCTATAAGGAATAAAACCACCAACTCAAGAATCAACTGCAGAAATCAAATGATTACCTACTGAAGCAGGTGGAAACATACAAACATCTAGAATTGAAATCAAGAAAGTTTTGAGGAAGTACAAGCTTTGTATGAAAAGATTAAGAGGTCTGATGAAGATTTCATCTCTATTGGATCTGCTGAAGATGAAAGGTTGATCAAGAGGATGAATGAGAAAGGAGTTGATTTATCTAAGAGTGAAGTGATCAAGGAAGAAAGCAAAGAAGAAGTTCAGGAGGAAAATAAAGATGAAGAGAGTACTAGAAAAAGAAAACTTGGTACTAGGAAAAAGATGAAGTCAAGGAAAAGAAGATATATTCAAAACACTTCTGAAGATGATAGTGACAAAGAGAATGATGAACTAAGATTGCACTTAACCATAGTTCCAGATGAAGAAAAAGAAGTGGACTATGAGATACTTGACAGAAAATATCCTATCAAAGAATGGAAGACAGAGTGTCTTGGAGCTAGACCACAAACTGATCAAGCTGAACACCTTGAGGAGATTAATCTAAATGTGGTGATTAGGAGTAATGGACAGAAGAGATACTTTAGTACTTTGATGACAGTATTGTCCATATTTGATAGAGAAGATCTGAATGCTGTGTATCAACTGGTAATGGAAAAATACCAAGATGAGATGCCTGAAGGTTTGACAGAGTTCTTTGGGAGATTTGATGCGTAAAGTGTTCAATCCCAGATGATAAAAATGAGTTTGGAAAGCACAGCAATAGTGGAAGATTAGAGAAGGAATTTGACAATGGTTCTTCAGGATACATCTTTAAGTGATGACACAGGGTTTAGTCATCCATATGTCTGGTAAGAATTAGTATCCTTTAAGAAAGGAAGTACTAATGCAGATGCTGAAATGAAGTTAGAGTCCTAAAGAGAGAAATAAACTATGGGCATGGAATTGATTAAATATGTCAGAAGATACTTGCAAGATTAGAATCAGAAGAGTAAGACCGATGGGATTGAGAAGGTTTTGAGTTGTGGCTAACACGTCACACAACAATTGTGGCATCATTCACTCTGCTTAACAGGACATAAGGAACGGCAAGTCCATAAGCAAGCGCTTGTTGTAAAGACTTTCAAATCCGTTAATGGTTATGACAATTTACCAAAAATTGTAAGGTTCTCACCTCACCTTGCTTCTGTGGTGAAGAGGTGTGGCTAGTCCATGAACAAAAAATTCATGTAAAGACGATCAAATACTGTTGAATAATCTGATGTTCTACAAACTATATGGTTATCAATGGCACCATGTTATTTACAAATGAAGCATGGCTAGTCCAAAAGCAAACGGTATTTGGTAAAGACAAATCAAAATTCTGTTTATGTGTTGACAGATAACCAAAACTGTATGGTAATTTAACTATCACCATGTTTTTAAAATTAAAGATTAACTATCCCAGAGCAAAAACGCCTACTCGTAAAGGAACAATCAATTCCGTTAATGGCTGGTAGTTTTGCCAAAAACTACAAAGCCAACTTAGTTGTGATTGTTGCTGAAAATATGTTTTCTGCGGTTGCTAGAAGAACAAAGTTTGCTAGCTGCAGAAGAATAGAGTTTACCAGATCAAGAAATGATAAGAGTTGATTGGATACATCCCTCTACGAGCTTAAAAGAAGGTTGAAGAGACATGAAGTTTAAAAACTCAACATCATTTTAAAGGAGGATTGTTAGGATTTATGTTTTCCTAATTTAGTACCGACAGTACAAAGAGTTAGTACTGATAGTTATAGTTACTACCGACAGTACAAAATGACAGTACTGATCGATTAAGTTAGATACCGTTATTAGAAAATATTATTACCGTTTAAAAGAATTGGTAATGAGATATCTTCGGAAAAGATACGGTATGCGTTGTAGCCTTTCTGTTAGGTATAATCCTTAGTTTATAAAAGGATCCCTTTGGCATAGTCAGATCACGTCCTCAAGATATCCATATCAATAATCATAATCTAAAATATATAGTAATCTCTAAGGTTAAAAGCAGATATAATAGAAGTTTTTGTTATTTATTTATCCAATTATTTTCTTAGTACTGTGTTGAGATTCGCAAGCAACATTATTGTAGTCATAAATCAGTGTTTCTATAAATCATTTGTATTTATAACATCTTGTTATTCACCGTAATAGGCGCAAAGATCTATATCATTTAGGGTACTCCGAAGGGTTATCACAAAGTTAAAAGAATTAGTGTAAAAAGTAATAATCCAAACAATCATAATAACATAAGAGCATATTCAAGAATCCATCATCCATCGAAGAATCCAAGAAATAACAAAACAAGTACAAACAAAATTGTATAAAAAAGATGTACCTTACAGAAAGAAATATCCATAAGGCATGAAAATTTCCATTTCTATACCATTTGGTTCTATTCCTTCAAGAAACTATGATTGGCCCTATTTTGAGTGTCTGTAATCCTTACAATGTTGAGTTAAAACACTAGAGCGATGTGAGTGGAGTAGAAGGTGCCTAAGTAGCTTTTTATGAGGAGCATCCCTAGGGCATAGGCACATCTTATTCTTGCGAATGCTAACCATTCGATATGCCACATAAAGGCTAAGTTGAAAGGTGTTTTTGGTGTTATGCAATAGGAGCATTATAAGCAATCTCAAGCCAATAGTTGTTTGGATTTTCCTACTTGGGAGATTATATTTTCCCTAATGATGATCTTTAAGGGTTTAAGGTAAAAATATAATTCTTCTACAAGAAGAATACTAGGATTAGGTAGAGCGAAATTGATTCTTTCTTGGTTATTTCTCAATACTGATAGCCGGGTCACAATAGAGGTTCGTAAAAAGAGTCATTTCCTCTTTGTCTATTTATATTAGTGAATTTTTAGGAGGACCAAGAATGCTAGATCAGGACGAGAAACACGTCCTGGAGTAAGGAAGGTATAGAATCCTAGTAAATTCATTGAGAGTACAGGAAAATGTGAATCCTTAGACTCCCAACATTATGGATATGGGTTGGTTAGGAGTTTCGAATATGTAAAGGCTCGATAAATTCATTACAAATCTAGCACTAATAGTTGAAATAATTTTTTAGAAATGTGTTATGGAATCCTATTTTGGTGTACCCTATTCATACATTGGTAGTTCCAAAGGTAGTTGGATTGAATAATCCTACCATTCATGTATTAAACATTTCTCAAGGATTTAATAAGTGACTTTTGTTGTTCTGATTCGACTTTAGTTGGTTAATGCAAATATTACTATAATTTAATCTAGTACGCCTCTTTATGTTTTAGTGGATGACAAACTTGTGACTTGTAGTACGTAACGTAAATTCTGCGCAAAGACTTGTTTACACAAATCATCAATGCATACATGCATCAACATCTCTCGACGTCTCAAGTATGCATCAAGATGGACATTGGGTTACACCTAACGTAAATCACATAAGGTATGTACAAACAAGCATTAAACTTGTAGGATGATAAAAGAAATAAGTTTTTATCTTAAACTTTACATTTTTATAAATGTAACAATATAATTTTTCAAAAATTAATTATACAAATTTTTTTT